>WNYA01000859.1:0-108445 GCA_019512145.1 Engystomops pustulosus
CCCCATCTGTCAGCACAGTATCACTACAGCACTCCACTCCTAGATCACCCTCCCCATCTACCAGCACAGTATCACTACAGCACTCCACTCCTAGCTCACCCTCCCCATTTTGTGTGATACTGTGTGACAGATTTTTGTGGAGTGGTTGATCTTGGCTTGGGGGCTTAGTGGATACTGGCGATCGAAGGGGAGGTGTGGATTAAGGGTGCAATGTGGACTGTGATGATGAGGAGTGGTAGAGTGCTTAGTATAGGTAGCCTGACAGGGGGGGGTGAGCTATGACTTGTTGTGGACAGCAAGGGAGGATTGGGGATCTAGGATATGTGGCGGTGTAGGGATACTTGCTGGAGTCAGATGGGGTCGAGGGTGATGGCTAGGGCAGTGGACGTGCTGTAGTGATACTGTGCTGCAGAGGGGTGGCAGGGTTTGATTCGGATGTTGGCGTGCTTTGTAGTGTGATACGGTGCTGACAGATGGGGCGATGGTCGAGTAGGAGTGGCAGATGGATGTGCTCTTCTGTAGTGATTGCACTAGTCGCGTGCTTGGTGATTCCATGGTAGATTGTGGGAGGGTGTGATCGTGGAGATTGTGGAGTGCGGTACCTTTGTAGTGTGATATGTGCTGACAGATGGGGAGGGTTGGTTGAGGAGGACGTGTGATGCCTTGAGTAGATATTCTCTATGTGATGAACAGATGGGGGTGGTGATCTTGCGATAATGTGGCTTTACGGACGTGTCTGTAGTGAAATATGACTCTCGACAGATCGGGTAGCGCGTGATGAGTTGGCTAGGAGTGCCAGTGCTGTGAGATGATTGAGGAGTGGCTCGCACCAGTCAGGCTTATATGAGTGTGTGACAGTAGGAGAGAGGGTGTGCGACGCAGAAGAGCTGTCGGATAGTATACTTTGTGGACAAAAGAGGAGGTTGAGCTAGGAGTGGATGGCTATGTTTGTTCTACAGAAGCATGTTCAGTGCATACATGTTGGTGACAGATGGTGAGCATGGAGTCTAGGGAGTGAGCAGGGCTGTAGTGTAATGTGTGCTGACAGATGGGCGTTACGTGGGTGAGATGGAGTGGTGGAAAGTTACTTGTAGTAATATTAGTATGTGTACTGACAGATGGGGAGGATGATGGATTGAGATAGGAGTGGAGTTGCTTCGTAGTTTATACTGTGCTGGGTGTCAGATGGGGTTGAGGAGGCTAGGAGTGGAGTATGTCAGAATACGTGTCTGGTACTATGATAGGGCTGGGGATGATGCGATAGATCTATGAGGGGAGTGCCGTGCAGTATATACTGTATGTGACAGACTGGGGACTGGACTGTTGTAGTTGATTAGGAAGGGGAGTGCTTGTTGTTGATACTATACTGACAGGATGTGGGAGCATGATATAGGAGGCGAAGTTGCTGTTTGTATGTGCTACTGCTGTTTGGACAGATGGGCGCAGTGCATGTTCGCTAGGAGTGGAGTGGTTGCTAGGGATACTCTGATGACATGTAGTATTGGGCTGTAGCAGCGTGCATCTAGTGAGTGGAGATCGCACGTGTCGGTAGGGAGCCTGCCATGATCACAGCATGGGGCAGGGGTAAGCGGGGTGGTGGAGTATGCTGCTAGTTGATACTGTTATTGACAGAATGGACGAGGCCATCGATCTAGGAGTGGATTGTGCTGTAGTGATACTGTACGACAGATGGGGAGCATGAGCTAGGAGTGGATGAGTGCTGTAGTTATACGGTGCTTGACAGATAGGATGGTGATTAGGAGGGAGTATTGGAGTGCTGTAGTAATATGCTGACTGCAGATGGGTGATGAGTCACTCTAGATGCGGGAGTGCTGTTAGTAATACTGTACTGACTGGGATGAGGTGAGGTGATCTAGGAGGCGAGTGCTGTAGTGATTACGTGTGACAGAGGGGATGGATGAGTAGGATGGTAGTTGCTGTTAGGGATACTCTGTTGACAGATGGGGAGGGTGATGAGTGGATGTTGATTGTGGTATACTCTGCTTGCAGATGGGTGCGGTAAGCTAGAGGGGGAGTGCGGTGGTAGATGAGAATCTGTAAATTACAGATGGGGTGAATGATTTCATGGAGTGGAAGTGTAGTATGTGACGCATCTGTACTGGACATGATGGGGTAGGAATTGATCTATGGAGGGGTAGTGCGTGTAGTGAGTATCCATACGACGATGGGGAGCATGAGTCTGTCGAAGATCTGTTGCCACCCCTGATGACAATACACTATAGAAGTTCCTGCAGTGGTTTTTCTGTCCCCCCTTGATGGTGCATTAGAATCATAGCAGCATGCTTCAGTGTACAACGTCCTATAGCCTCCGCATTGGTCTTTGACTATACATATACAGTTAAATTCTGCTTCCTCTGTCTCTAGGTGGAGTTTTCAGTATTCATTAACTTGCAGCACTTGCTGCGACTCCGCTCGAGTTCCCCATAGTGGTGGCTGACACGAGCATGTCTTTTGCATTGCAGCTCTGCCCTTCGTGGTCATCTGTGGGAGACTATCATAAAGCCATGGGCTTCAGTGAGGCGCCTCAGCTCCCCTTAGTGGTGTGCTTGTATACAGAAATGTGCAATGCCAGCTATCAGCTCACCTGTGGGTGACACATATCATCCAGCCAGTCTCAGTGAGGTGTCCTCAGGCTACCCTACCTCGTGGGGTGGCTGTACACATAGACAATGTGCATATCAGTTATCAGCTCACTGGGGGACGCCACATACAGCTCAGTCTTAGTGAGGTTCTCTCAGCTCCCGCTAGTGTGATGTCTGGTATACATGACGGCTAGTGCTTCCGTGCAGCGCTCCTCGGCTCCCCCCTTGTTCTTGACTATAATACAGCAGATCTCTTGAGAAGTATTGGGGTGACTGTGGGACTCAATATTATCACAATTTTTCGACCGCGCTATCAGAAAAGCTGTCAGCCCTTACGTAATGATAATTTAGTGATATAAGAGTTCTAATCTTTAGTTTTTGTATTTTTCATCAGTCGGAAATCTTCCAACATCTGGATGTGAAGGTTTGGGTACCATTAATCAGCCTCTCTTTGAGCCCACATATAGAGATTATAGGGATCTTCCAGCTAACCCATAGGGAGCCAGGACCAGGAGATAGTATAAACGTAGAAGTCTTCCCCCTGCCTCTCGCTCCCCATTCCTCCTGCAGCAGCACCGAAGGCTCCCGTTGTAATTGTTCGCATCGCCGTGGGTCATGCTGAGGGGCTGATGTATTGGCTACAGTGGTCACTGATTGTGTGTGTGACAAGCTTTTCAGAGGCCGAGTGGCCGTGCCTATGGAGTGGACGCAAGGCCATATGTAGACTGAAATGTCGCCGTAACATAGCATCTTTCCTCATTTCAACGCCTTCATTCCACCTATGCTTCGCCACCTGTTGGGGTGTTCAGGTGAAGGCCTTAGTCTCAACAGAGTCTGGACTACACAATGGACTAAGAGAGCACCAGATTTCTATATGGTCGATGCCTGCATATCGTCAAACTCGGTACTACCGACCAGATTCAATCTATGATTGGAGGTATCTAGGACAGCGTAAACATGATTGGTGAGGTTCTGTAGATCTAGGAACCCTTCACACATACCGAATAATAGCAGTCTAGCATATAATCTGATCTAGGGTGGTTTGTGACAATATAAGACGCCTATGGTTAATTAGAGTGAGGAAGGACTCCTAGCTCAGAAATTCTCATTCTAGATTGAAAGCAACTTATAACAAGAGGTTCATTCAAGTACCCTGTGGAAGATCTCGAACTGCATTGAATGCGAATGTAAAATTTGATAGAATTAGCCCCCCCGCCCCCTTCTTTACCAAGTAGCTTTAATTCTAGTATCCGTGACTGTTTGATCAGGACGTGAGATGGGACGTGTAACAGAGGTCTACAATTTTCATACATACCCAATGATCAGGACCATGGTTCATTCTTAGGCCAGTCTGCTCAAATATTCCTGATTTCAGTGACAGTGAAAGGTTAATCGAGTGCCATATAACGCTTTTGCTAATGTTCGATCCGTGTTCTTCTTTGACTACATGAAAAACTCATGCCTTCCCCTATGTTATATATGTGACCCATGTTGTGGCATTTTGGTTATACCCCCTCTTATACCCACAAACTTTTATGTAAGCTTATCCAGTATTCCTTCAGCCGTTGACACTAATCTGATTGAGTTCAGGGTGATTGTGGCCGGGAGGAGGGAAGTATAGATGGCGACGGTTAGGTGTCTTATAGTCTAATCCGAGTCGATTGTCATCCAGGATCCGTTATGAGGGCAGATAAGACGCGCTGTGCAAGTAGATCATCAAGGCTCACAATGATGTGTGAGAGCTACAAGTGTTCAGGGCCTTCCGATGTTAAGGAGAATGTGTTAGTAGGGTAGGATCTGAGAAGAGAGAGGAAGAAAACCATTACGTATGCCAGAGCGTTTTATCAGGAGCGGACATATCACCACCTAGACCTATGAATCTCGCATGACCAGCTTGGACCTCTGGAGTGATATCTCTCACCAAGCAACGTTTCAGGACGCCCATGTTTTTGCCATATGACAAGAATGTAGTTATAACATAAGATTTACAAAGCCTTGACGGTTCCAGTGTCAAGATAAAAAACTATTGGTAGCTCGGTGTAGAGCTTAGGACACTTACTGGCACAAACTTGCAAGGTCAGTTGAGTTAGAAAGACGATGTCATGATGTGGTTGGTACCTACACGGGTTTACACGATGGCACTAATCTGTCCAAGAGCCCCATCAAGCATGGATGGACCGTGGACTCAAGTGGACCAATGCAGTGATTGAAACACATCTGCACACAGGCAGCGTCACAGGGTGACTGGTTCAGTTCAACAGGTAAGCTAAGAGAAACTAGGATGAAGTTGGAGTGTGGTACACTGAGAGGTGACCAGAACAGCAGACAGATGAGATGATACATGGGGATGTTAGCTGGTGGTATGGTCACTCAGTATACATCGCTGTATGATGTATCACACGCAGTAGATATGACTAAGAGCTATTTTAGTAATGCACAGTACCGTGACCAAAGAATGAATTAGGACGAAACGGGTTTTGCATTGGAATAACAATCAAACAATGACCCGGTGCTATCTGTGTGTTCCCGTATAAACGACAAACCAGGAGGAGGTGGTTGTGAAGTTGGTTGTAGCCTGTTGCAGTTTTTTTGTCAAAAATCCGCTCAGTCTCGTTGTCCGATATACGGCTGCAAATTTGGATTTGCATATAAGGACTCCATGAAAGATGATACTACTCACTATGTAGACAGACAAGAGAACGTTAAAATGGTGGGAAATTGACATGCACGAAACCGCCATCATCCGTGTCTTAGCTTGGAAAAAAAGTGTCCAATGTCACAGTGGAACTGGTTATGCAATGAAGAGATGCCCTAGAAGCCGGAAACTAATGAACGTAAGACATTTACAGTCATGGGCCTGAAGGTCACCTAGTGGACAATGCATGCCGCATTAGCTCCATTAGCTGAAGGGCCTACTGTTGTCCGTGTCTAGTCTCATGTGGGTTATGCGGCACCCAAATCCACAACTAGAAAGGTGTGCCCTGCCACCAATAGCTTGTGCTACCATTCATATTATTTTGTTTTGTGCCGGATTACTGAAAGGGCAGGACATTGAAGTTATTCCTAGCTGATGTCCTTTGGATGGTTTGGTGTGATGCTGACATAGGGTGTTCCTGATTATCTAGACTGAATAATTAGGCCTTGGTGGTGAGGTACAATCATAAAAAGGGATGTCTTTGCGAAGATAACAGACCTTCATACGATATGATGACATCAGGAGAAGTCAGTACACTTTTGGTGGAACGGATTACCATGGAAGACTGCGACTTCATGCAGGGCGTAATGTCTGACCCTACGAGGCAAGTGATTGCAGTCCTGAAGACCACTGCGAAGGTCACGTTGGAGTATGGCTCCTCAAATCGGATCAGAAACATTGTACTTTTAAGGGATGGGATAGCTGCAAGACTGGATTCCTTTGTCCATATAACGTATTATTGAGAGTCAGGCA
This sequence comes from Engystomops pustulosus, assembly GCA_019512145.1. Classification (NCBI taxonomy): domain Eukaryota; kingdom Metazoa; phylum Chordata; class Amphibia; order Anura; family Leptodactylidae; genus Engystomops; species Engystomops pustulosus. Next base: position 6,052 of record WNYA01000859.1, read on the forward strand.
AATTATTTATCAATGATCTATATCTATGGGGTGACAATAATCTTAGCTCTCAGTTCTAACACATGAGTGTACGTGGATAGATCAGAGCGCGCTGAGACATTAGCTGATGTGCGCTATCCATAGAGTTTGTGTAGACAACCCCCATGACCAATCTCCAAAACTAAGTAAAACCCCACAGGTTCAGAGTAGGAGCACATTGGGTTAGATTTACTAAGAACACCTTCTGTATGCCATGATGTGATTCAATAGAATATCAACTTCTCGATACCTACCAGGACGACAACCCTGTATGCCTGCAATGACCAGGATGACCGACTCCAAAATTCAGACTCAGCCTATGACCATAGCAATTCTTCATAACGATCCCTGTCTGAGATCCCCGAGTCCATAAACTACCTTAGACACCCCTTCCAGTTATGCTCTTTAGCCTCATGTACCCAACCCACCGCCCAGGGGCCAGACACACTGTTGGCATCAAGTGATAACAGAATTCCCTAGTTGATTGTGTTCAGGAACCGCACTGTGTGAAGCCCCCTGTCTAGAAGAGCGGAAGGATCCGATTAGTAACAGTATTTTTACTCATGCTGAAACAAGTGTTACTGTTCGGTGGTTCGTCTACTTGTCGTAGCGGCCTCAATCGACTGCATGTATGCGAATGGGGGTGGTGACTGGTCTTGTCTTATCCTTGGAGGGGGTGGAGGTCGCATCCCATGTAGAATAGACTTACTGTACACCGATCGAGAGCTGAGCGCCTCCACCTCCTCTGTATCTTCTCCAGAGGACTATCAGGATCACCCTCCCCATCTGTCAGCACAGTATCACTACAGCACTCCACTCATAGATCATCCTCCCCATTTGTCAGCATTGTAATACTACAGTGCTTCACTCCTAGCTCCCCCTCCCTGTCTGTCAGCACAGTATCACTACAACACTCCAATCCTAGCTCACCTGTCAAAAACCTGACGGATTCGGAAAAGCCGCAGAGTTTAAAAAATAAATTTGTGTCGCAAAAATAGCCCTCACATACACCCAGACGTAGGAGGTGAACTCCGGCGGACTTCAGCGCAGCAGCAACACCTAGTGGACATTGGGCGCACGACCTTAGTGAATCCCGGCAGAACCCGAAACAGTGCCAGAGAACGTGCCGCTGGATCGTGACAGGACCGGGTAAGTAAATCTGCCCCATTGTGTCTGACAAGGGTCTTCATAAGGACCAAGAAAAAGTAAAATCTGTCCTGGAGTGGTCTTGTCCTCTGGGTCTCCATGCTATCCAACGTTTTTGGGGGTTTGCGAACTTCTACAGAGCTGGCACAGTTGTTTTGCAGGCATTAACCTCATGGGTGCAGCAGCAGCGCTCAACAGCACGTGGCGATGAAATAACACAGTTTATGTTGTAGATCACAATTACTTGGGCCTTAACCAGGATGGCAGCAGGGTTTGGCAGCACAGTCTTTTAGAAAAAGGACAGTCTATGGCGCCAGTATAAGGCCCAGAAGTATAAATCTTATACATACAGATACATAAAACCAGCACAATGCACACACTCTACATATACATAAACATACATACATGCAGCCACATGCACACATATATACATACACATACATACATGCAGCCACATGCACACACATAAACATACACAAACATACATGCAGCCACCTGTGCATACACATATACATACACATACATACATGTAGCCACATGCACACACATATACATACACATATATACATGCGGCCACATGTGCATACATATATACATACATATACATACATGCAGCCACATGGACACACATATACATACATACATGCAGCCACATGCACACACATATACATACATACATGCAGCCACATGCACACACATATACATACACATACATACATGCGGCCACATGTGCATACACATATACATATGCATACATACATGCAGCCACATGGACACACATATACATACATACACATGCAGCCATGGGCGCACACATATACATACATACATACATACATGCAGCCACATGCACACACATATACATACGCATACATGCGGCCACACGTGTATATACATATGCATACATACATGCAGTCACATGGACACACATATAAATACATACATGCAGCCATGTGCGCACACATATACATATATACATGCAGCAACATGTGCACACACATATACATACATATACATACATGCAGCCACATGGACACACATATACATACATACAGGCAGCCATGTCGCACACATATAATACACATACATATATGCAGCCCATGTGCACCACATTACATACAGATACATAAAAGCAGCCACATGCACAACACATATACATAAACATTCATACATCAGCCACATGCACACATATTACATAACACATACATAACATGCAGCCACATGCACACATGTGTACATAACACATGCACACACATATACATACACAAACATACATGCAGCCACCTGTGCATACACATATACATACACATACATACATGTAGCCACATGCACACACATATACATACACATACATACATGCGGCCACATGTGCATACATATATACATACATATACATACATGCAGCCACATGGACACACATATACATACATACATGCAGCCACATGCACACACATATACATACATACATACATGCAACCACATGCACACACATATACATACACATACATACATGCGGCCACATGTGCATACACATATACATATGCATACATACATGCAGCCACATGGACACACATATACATACATACATGCAGCCATGGGCGCACACATATACATACATACGGCCATGTGCACACACATATACATACACATACATACATGCAGCCACATGGACACACATATACATACACATACATACATGCAGCCACATGGACACACATATACATACACTTACATACATGCAGCCACATGGACACACATATACATACACATACATACATGCAGCCATGTGCGCACACATATTCATATATACATGCAGCCACATGGACACACATATACATACACACACATGCATGCAGCCACATGCACACACAAATACATGCAGGCACATGCACACACACATATACACACGCATACATGCAGCAACAGGCACACACATAAACACACACAAATAAATACAGTCACACACACACTCAAATACATGCAGCCACAAGCAAACACATGTACGTACGCACATATATACATGCAGCCACATGCACACACGTATACATACACACATGGTGAGTGAAACACATGGACAGGCTAGGCAATTGCCCAGGGCCCCCCTGCCCAAAAAGGGTCTCCAGACATGGGCACGTTTGGGTGGGTGACTCTGGCCGCCGCCATAATCACCCACCGCTGCAAGTCTTTACTATCTGACTAATATATCAACAGCACTTGAGTGGCCACAGAGCCGGATACACAAGACGTCTGAGCGCCCCGCTCTGTACACTATGGGGGGCCCAGGTGTGGGACCTCATCACACCCCGTCCTGATCTCCCTATAGGGCCACAATCTAGCAGGCGATCCCCTATGTTTAACCCTGTAGAAGACATGGTCATAGTGATTTTGGCGTCTATAGTCCCTCGCCGTGACGATCATTGTCATAGCAACCCTGAGGTCCGATAAAGACCCCAGGGCTGCCTCTAGTAGCAGAAGCTTACAGCACGATGTAACAGTGCCGCTGTCAGCCCATGTAATATGCTGCAGTACATTAGTATAAATGGGGCATCGCCGTAATCATGACCTCCCAGAGAATAAAGAGAACACATTATTATTATGGTACGATGAACGTCCGGGGGAAAAAATGCTAAAAACAATAAACAAGAATTAAAGATTTTTTAACTACAGCCAACAAAAGAGTTAATAAAATCTGATTATTCGCTATTCAATCCCCTGGAAATTATGTACCTGAAAAGTGGATCTCATCCACCAAAAAATAGTCCCCCAAATGTCCAAATTACAAAAAAATAAACATTTGTGTTCCATTTTGTTTTAACCCCTGTGAAGCATTTAAAGGGTTAACACACTTCTTAAAGTTGATTTTTTTTCACACATTGAGGAGTGAAGTTTCTATAATGGGGTAATTTATGGGGTTTTACTGCTATTTAGGCCTCTGAAAGTCACTAAGAGCTGAGCAGGTGCCTCAAATTTTGGCGGTTTTGCTGATTTTCATAAAAATGAGAAAAATTGCACCAAAAATTGTAAACCTCCTAAACAACCTAATAAAGGCATAAAACCCTGAGCCGATATAAAGCATTTGGGAAATGTTAGTTATAAAGTTACTTGGGTGCTGCGACTATCTGCCTGGAAAGCAGAACATTTAGAATTTTGAAAATTTTTGCCAAATTTCAATTTTTTTCGTAACAAAACACAAAAGATATCATCAAATTTTTTTTCTATTACTTTGAAGTACGGTGTGTGACGGGAAAACAATCTCAAAATCCCTTAGATGTGTTAAAGCGTCACAAAGTTATAACCTCCTAAGACACAGGGCAAATTTTAAAAATCAGGCCTCTTCCTAAGGCCCTAAAATGGCTCAGACCAGAAGGGGTTAATCCTTATTATTATAATTAATGTCAAAAAACAAAACCCATTGTGGCCCAATGCATATATATTAATAATAATAATAACTAGGGGTTCCTGTAAGTGACTGTGGTATTTTTATGTGCGCAGTGTGGAGATGAGTGGGAGACATCTGATAATGGATTCAGCAGTGATAATCCATGGCCGGGAGGAGGGGGGATGTAGTGCTCTACCGGATGGAGCAGATGTGTCACTACTAAAGTGTGATATCAGGGGGGAGGCTGCTGCGGGGGGGGGGGGGAGGCTGCTGCACACACATGTGGTGCGTGCTGTAAATGGCAGCTGTATGGGGCTCCTTCCACCAGCGGGGCCTAGAGCTGGACAGCTGTAGCACTATGTCACATTCCTGTGGCTGTCTGCATTAAGAAGGGGCAGATATTGGACACAGCCGCGGCCCCCGTCTCCATCTGGGCCCCTGTTGCACCTTCTGCACCTATCACACGCTGGAACCCACGTGCCATTCATCCCATCACCCACATTTGTGGTCACCATTTCCCCTTCTTCTCCTCCCTCACCTGGTTTCCTATCTCCAATTACAGTGTTAGAACTGCCCTGAATGAGGAGCCATCACCTCCAGCCCCAGAGGAATCTCCCAACACCGGGGAGAGAATCACAAACTGCAGCAGATCTTTCATCTTATAATTTGCTGTGATTTTAGGTTTGTACAGTTTTGTATATTTGAAGCGGATCTTATGATAACTCTAAGAACAGAACAATCCCCAACACAGGAAAATACAAAAAGGATTTGTTTAAAAAGCCAAAAAAATGAACATTCAAAATGTAAAACAAATGTTGGAAGTTTATTTAGAAAAATAAAATGATTCAAACATTAGGAAAAATATATGAGATGATAATAATCGACTTCTCCTACCTACCTACCTGTGTGTGACCTACCAGTGACCTACCTGTGTGTGACCTAACTGTTTGTGTCCTACTTATGTGTGACCTACCTGTGTGTGACCTACCTATGTGTGACCTACCTGTGTGTGACCTACCAGTGACCTACCTGTGTGTGACCTACCTGTTTGTGTCCTACCTATGTGTGACCTACCTGTGTGTGACCTACCTATGTGTGACCTACCTATGTGTGACCTACCTGTGTGTGACTACCTTGACCTACCTATGTGTGACCTACCTGTGTGTGACCTACCAGTGACCTACCTGTGTGTGACCTACCTGTGTGTGACCTACCAGTGACCTACCTGTGTGTGACCTACCTGTGTGTGACCTACCTGTGTGGGACCTACCTGTGTGTGACCTACCTGCAAGAGTCGCAGAGTTGGATCCTGTTACTCTAATGTGAGGAGGATAAGTTTATATGTGACTGGTGAGCAGAGATGACTCCTGCGGGATGTGATGTTTCCTAAGTTCTATCCGTGTAGATGAGGCCGAGGGGACACGTAGGACACCAGAGATCTCATCAGGACAGGGGTGTGGGAATCTCTTTTTCATACAGCGCCGTGCAAAAGATTTAGGCAACATCTTACAATCAAACAGTGAACCCACTGTGACATCTAACTGGTTTGGCTCTGGGCCACACACCATGGGGGTTATCCCTGGACCTCTCCGGTATTCACCCTTCACACCCCTGTACAGGGATCTGGACTTTGCTGCGGAGAGATCGCAAGGCCGCAGCCTCTTGTGGTGGTCCCAGTATTCATAGCAGCTGGCCCTGCATGCACAGAAACGGGGTCAGGCAAGGCGGGTGGTCAATAACAGTCCATAGTCAAGGCAGGCGGCGTCCAATCAGAATCCAGAGACAGGCAAGGGTCGTGCAGGCGGCACAAGCCGGGTCACTTACCTGGGAGCGCAGAATCAGGGTCGGGAACAAGCTGGTGGTCACACGGGCAACGGACAGAACAAATACCACATAGCAGGACTAGCAAGCTGGAATCTATGCTCAGGGCGCAGAGAAGAGGGCATGCTGGGGTATATGGAGGTGGCTGTGACAGCCTAGCTTGGAAACGCTCTAATGGAGCTGAAGCACACTGAAGGTAAGCCTGCAACAGGGAACGCAAAAAGGGGCGGATCCCATGGTCAGCGTTACAATACCCCCCTTCCACTTATTCCCCCTCTTCCTGGGACCAGAATCGGACAGAAACATATTGATAATCAATGTTCTCCTCGGGTTCCCAAGACCTCTCTTCCGACCCGAATCCTTCCATCCAGCAACGAGATAAACTGTTTCCTTCTTGTTCTCTTGCTATCCGGAATTCCCTTGACCTCATAAACGTAAGTGACACCACCAGGAGAAGGAGCAGGAACAGAACTCTTAGGCGCCTTTCACACTTGGGTTTTTCTCACGTGTTATGTGTGTTGCTTTTTCCCCGCAGAACTTGCATTGCACTCTGACTTATTGTAATCAATGGGCTTTTTTTAACGCATGTTTGAATCTCAGCTTGCTCTACTATATGTATGGTGAAAAACGCACCATACAAGTCTATGGAGACGCATCAATTGCCATAGAAAAGATAGAGCTCAGCCCTGAGTCTTTTTGAAATTGCATTGAAAACGCGCATGAAAACGCGCATGAAAAACTGAGACACTGAAAACTACTTGAACTGAAAATGTATTGCACTCTGATGAAAATTGTCAGTTTTTCACTGACCAAACCCTGATCGCCCCCTGATCAGACTCCGCTCCACTTCAATTATCCCAGCCTGCATCTACTACCAGGCTGGTGCACTATTCCTGCAGACCACTCTACACGACCACTCCAGTACCAGAATCCAGAATTCAGATCTGCTGTTTAACCATTTTGCCCCGTTGCCTGCTACCTGTTTTATAAAAAGAAACCGTGAGTTGATTTGCACAACGTCGCCTCCGTCTGTTCCCTGGATACGGCTGTTAGCATCACGGACCCCCCATCCATTTACCCAGGGACTCATCCAAACAGCACTCAGCAGGGGTTGCCCCAGAGAGAAACAAATACTCAAGTCAGCCCTCTCCTCCACACACCAGCTGCTGTGAGACCTGCCAGGCTGTAGGACAGCCCTCCGGTCCCCAAACCAAGCACCATGGCCGCCACCGCCAGCCACTCTGGTATTCTTGGCCTCCATCTGCCTCCAGGCCCAAGAAAAGGCTAGACCCTGGTGGGGATGTTCAAGTGGCGTCACGCACAAGATTTATACTTCTGGGCCTTATACTGGCGCCATAACTGTCCTTTTGCTAAAGACTGTGCTGCCAAAACCCTCTGGCCATCCGGTTAAGGCCCAAGTAATTGTGATCTACAACATAAACTGTGTTATCATTTCATTGCGACGCTGTTGACGCTGCTGCTGCACCCACGAGCTTATATGCCTGACAAAACAACTGTGCCAGCTCTTTAGAATTCCAAACCCCCAAAAACATTGGATAGCATGGAGACCCAGAGGACAAGACCACTCCAGGACAGATTTTACTTTTTCTTGGTCCTTATGAAGACCTTGTCAGACACAAATGGGGCAGATTTACTTACACCGTGTCCTGTCACGATCCAGCGGCACGTTCTCTGGCACTGTTTCGGGTTCTGCCGGGATTCACTAAGGTCGTGCCCCCATGTCCACTAGGTGTTGCTGCTGCGCTGAAGTCCGCCGGAGTTCACCTCCTACGTCTGGGTGTATGTGAGGGCTATTTTTGCGACACAAATTATTTTTTAAACTCTGCGGCTTTTCCGAATCCGTCAGGTTTTTGACAGGTGAGCTAGGAGTGGAGTGTTGTAGTGATACTGTGCTGACAGAAGACGGGGGGAGCTAGGAAGTGAAGTACTGTATATTACAATGCTGACAAATGGGGAGGATGATCTATGAGTGGAGTGCTGTAGTGATACTGTGCTGACAGATGGGGAGGGTGATCTTGGATTGGAGTGCTGTAGTGATACTGTGCCGACAGACGGGGAGGGTGATCTAGGAGTGCAGTGCTGTGATGATTAGGAGTGGAGTGCTGTAGTTATATGGTGCTGACAGAGGGGGAGGGGGGTGAGCTATACTTTGTGGACAAAAGAGGAGGTTTTTCTAGGAGTGGAGTGCTGTAGGCATACTCTGCTGACAGATGGGGAGGGTGAGCTAGGAGTGGAGTGCTGTAGTGATACTGTGCTGACAGATGGGGAGGGTGATCTAGGAGTGGAGTGCTGTAGTGATACTGTGCTGACAGACAGGGAGGGTGAGCTAGGAGTGGAGTGCTGTAGTGATACTGTGCTGGTAGATGGGGAGGGTGATCTAGGAGTGGAGTGCTGTAGTGATACTGTGCTGACAGATGGGGAGGGTGAGCTAGGAGTGGAGTGCTGTAGTAATACTGTACTGACAGATGGGGAGGGTGATCTTGGATTGGAGTGCTGTAGTGATACTGATCTGACAGACGGGGAGGGTGATCTAGGAGTGCAGTGCTGTGATGATTAGGAGTGGAGTGCTGTAGTTATATGGTGCTGACAGAGGGAGAGGGGGAGCTATACTTTGTGGACAAAAGAGGAGGTTGATCTAGGAGTGGAGTGCTGTAGTGATACTGTGCTGACAGATGGGAGAGTGAGCTAGGAGTGGAGGGCTGTAGTGATAATGTGCTGACAGATGGGGAGGGTGAGCTAGGAGTGGAGTGCTGTAGTAATACTGTACTGACAGATGGGGAGGATGAGCTAGGAGTGGAGTGCTGTAGTTATACTGTGCTGACAGATTGGGGAGGATGAGCTAGGAGTGGAGTGCTGTAGTTATACTGTGCTGACAGATGGGGAGGATGATCTATGAGGGGAGTGCTGCGTATAATACTGTACTGACAGATGGGAGAGATGTATCTAGGAGGGGAGTGCTGTAGTGATACTATACTGACAGATGGGGAGCATGATCTAGGAGGCGAGTGCTGTAGTGATACTGTGTGGACAGATGGGGAGGATGAGCTAGGAGTGGAGTGCTGTAGGGATACTCTGCTGACAGATGGGGAGGGTGATCTAGGAGTGGAGTGCTGTAGGGATACTCTGCTGACAGATGGGGAGGGTAAGCTAGGGGTGGAGTGCTGTAGTGATACTGTACTGACAGATGGAGAGCATGATCTAGGAGTGGAGTGCTGTAGTGATACTGTACTGACAGATGGGGAGAATGATCTAGGAGTGGAGTGCTGTAGTTATACTGTGCTGACAGATAGGGAGGATGATCTAGGAGGGGAGTGCTGTAGTAATACTGTACTGACAGATGGGGAGGATGATCTAGGAGGGGAGTGCTGTAGTAATACTGTACTGACAGATGGGGAGGATGATCTAGGAGGCGAGTGCTGTAGTGATACTGTGTGGACAGATGGGGAGGATGAGCTAGGAGTGGAGTGCTGTAGGGATACTCTGCTGACAGATGGGGAGGGTGATCTAGGAGTGGAGTGCTGTAGGGATACTCTGCTGACAGATGGGAGGGTAAGCTAGAGGTGGAGTGCTGTATGGATACTGTACTTACAGATGGGGAGCATGATCTAGGAGTGGAGTGCTGTAGTGATACTGTACTGGACAGATGGGGAGAATGATCTAGGAGGGAGTGCTGTAGTGATATCTATACTGACAGATGGGGAGCATGATCTTCGAGATCTGTTGCCACTAATGGTGACAATACACATAGAAAGTCTGCAGTGAGCTTTTCTGTCCCCCCTTGTGGTGCATATACATACAGCAAGTCTTCAGTGAACTCCTCAGCTCCCCTTGTCTTGACTATACATAACAGTCTACATTCTGCTCCTCTGCTCTCCTGTGGTGGTTTTCATGTATTCATTCTGCAGTGACTCCTCACTCCCGCCCCCCTAGTGGTGGCTGTACACAGACAGTCTGCATTGAGCTTCTCAGGTCCTCTCTTGTGGGAACTATACATACAGCCAGTCTTCAGTGAGGTCCTCAGCTCCCCCTAGTGGTGGCTGTTCATACAGACAATGTGCATTGACTTATCAGCTCCCCTTGTGGGGACCATACATACAGCCAGTCTTCAGTGAGGTCTCCTCAGCTACCCCCTAGTGGTGGCTGTACACATAACAATGTGCATTGAGCTTATCAGCTCCCCTTGTGGGGACCATCATACAGCCAGTCTTCAGTGAGGTCCTCAGCTCCCCCTAGTGGTGTCTGTACTAGGCAGTCTTCAGTGGGTCCTCAGCTCCCCCTTGTCTTGACTATCAATCAGCCAGCTTCCATTGAGAAGTATTTGGGGGTGACTGTGGAGACTTCAATATTATCAATTTGACTGCTACTCAGAAAAACTGTCACCCTACTGTAATGATATATTTAGTATATAAAGTTCTATATTTAGTTTTTTTTATTTTTAATCAGTCGGAATCTTCCAACATCATTAGAGTGAAGGTTCTGGTACCATAACTAGCCTTTCCTCTTTGAAAACATATAAGATTATAGGGATCTTCACAGCTAAACCCATGGGGAGCCAGGCCAGGGAGATAGTAAAACCTAGAATGTCCTTCCCCCGCTCTCGCTCCCCATCCCCCTGGAGCAGCCCCCATTCTCCCTGTGTTAATGTTCCATCACCGTTTCTTGGAGTGCTGTAGGGATACTCTGCTGACAGATGGGGAGGGTAAGCTAGAGGTGGAGTGCTGTAGTGATACTGTACTTACAGATGGGGAGGATGATCTAGGAGTGGAGTGCTGTAGTGATACTGTACTGACAGATGGGGAGAATGATCTAGGAGGGGAGTGCTGTAGTGATACTATACTGACAGATGGGGAGCATGATCTTCGAGATCTGTTGCCACTAATGGTGACAATACACATAGAAAGTCTGCAGTGAGCTTTTCTGTCCCCCCTTGTGGTGCATATACATACAGCATGTCTTCAGTGAACTCCTCAGCTCCCCCTTGTCTTGACTATACATATACAGTCTACATTCTGCTCCTCTGCTCTCCTAGTGGTGGATTTTCATGTATTCATTCTGCAGTGACTCCTCAGCTCCCCCTAGTGGTGGCTGTACACAGACAGTCTGCATTGAGCTTCTCAGGTCCTCCTTGTGGGAACTATACATACAGCCAGTCTTCAGTGAGGTCCTCAGCTCCCCCTAGTGGTGGCTGTTCATACAGACAATGTGCATTGAGCTTATCAGCTCCCCTTGTGGGGACCATACATACAGCCAGTCTTCAGTGAGGTCCTCAGCTCCCCCTAGTGGTGTCTGTATACATAGGCAGTCTTCAGTGAGGTCCTCAGCTCCCCCTTGTCTTGACTATACATACAGCCAGCTTCCATTGAGAAGTATTTGTGGTGACTGTGGAGACTTCAATATTATCAATTTGACTGCTACTCAGAAAACTTGTCAGCCTACTGTAATGATATATTTAGTATATAATAGTTCTATATTTAGTTTTTTTATTTTTAATCAGTCGGAATCTTCCAACATCATTGAGTGAAGGTTCTGGTACCATAACTAGCCTTTCCTCTTTGAAAACATATAAGATTATAGGGATCTTCACAGCTAAACCCATAGGGAGCCAGGCCAGGGAGATAGTAAAAACCTAGAATGTCCTTCCCCCGCTCTCGCTCCCCATCCCCCTGGAGCAGCCCCCATTCTCCCTGTGTAATGTTCCATCACCGTTCTTGCTCTTGTGATTATTGGCTACAGTGGTCACTGATTGTGTGTGCAAGGAGGCCGAGGCCGTGCCATGGGTGGAGAGCTACTGAGCTGGGTAACAACATTTTATTTCAACCTCTTCACCCTTGCCCCACCTTTGGGGTTTTCTAGTGAACCTTAGGCTCCCAGATATGACTCCCGGATGAGACACAGTTCTATGGTCATTGCCGCATCCCTCTAAACGGTACCGACCAGATTCAATCTATGATCTGGAGGTTCTGGCCGTAAACCAATGATTGGTGGGGTTTCTGTATCTAGAACCTCACACATACAATAGCGGATTATAATCTAGGTGGTTTGACATAATAACGACATAATTAAGAGAAGGACCTCCAGCCATGAAATTCTCATTCTATTAAAGCATACTTATACAAGAGTTATTCCAAGACCTTTGAAGATCCTCAAACTGCAGAACTAAAATTTGATAGAATAGCCCCCCCCCCCCTTCTTTACCAAGTAGCTTAATTCTAGTATCATGTGAAGGAAGTAGTGTGACTTGTAATGGTCTACAATTTTCATACATCCCAGGGCCCATGGTCATCTTAGTCCATGTCTTCTCACATATCCTAATAATTACACAGTGAAAGTAACGACGTGCATATAACGTTTTGTAATTCTATCCTGTCTTCTTTGACTACATGACAACTCAATGTTCCCCTAGTTATTATTGTGCCCCATGTTGTGAGCATTTTGGTTAACCCCCTCCTTATACCCAAACATTTTCTGTAAGCTTATCCAGATCTCCTTCACCCTGACACCATAGATGACCGGGTTGATGGTGGCCGGGAGGAGGAAGTAGATTGCACTGGTTAGGTTCTGTATATCTACCGAGACTGATGTCTCCAGGCGATATATGAGGGCAGATAAGACGCTGCTGGCATAGATCATCAGGGCCACAATGATGTGAGAGCTACAAGTGTTCAGGGCCTTGTTCCTGGACTGTTTAAGGAGAAACATTGTAGTATGGAGGATGGTGAGGTAGGAGAGCAGGAGAAGACACCCATCCACCACCGTTATCACCATTCTCACGACCAGACCTATGGCTTGGACTCTGGAGATATCTCCACAGGCAAGTTTCAGGAGGCCCATGTTTTCGCAAACAAAATTAAGTATAACATAAGATTTACAAAACTTGACGGTTGAGTCAAGATAAACTATTGGAGTCATGAGTAGGACACTTCTGGCCAAACTTGCCAATGTCAGTTGAGTTAGAAAGCGATTTGTCATGATGTGGTGGTACCTCAAGGGTTTACAGATGGCCACATATCTGTCCAGAGCCATCAGCAGGATGACCGTGGACTCAAACGTGACAATGACGTAGATGAACCACATCTGCACCAGGCAGTCATCCAGGGTGATCTGGTTCAGTTCAAAGGCTAAGCCTAAGAGAAACTTAGGCATGAAAGTGGTGGTACACGAGAGGTTGACCAGAAACAGCAGACTGATGAGATGATACATGGGCGATTGTAGAGTGGTATCCACCAAGATCCTGTAGATCAAGACAGAATTACTAAGAAGTACATGCAAGTACACAAGAAGAAACGGGATGAATAACAAGCCCCGGTGCTCTGTGATGCCAGAGAACCCAACCAGGAGGAAGTGGGTGTGATAATGGCTCACATTTGGGTTTGCAATTAAGGACTCCATGGAAGATGATGACACCTATGTAGGAGACAAGACAAACGTTAATAATGGTGGAAATACATGCAGTACATATCCTTTCTAGCTGGGAAAAACCCCATGTAATGTGACACTGGCATCAGAAGATGATCCAAGAAGCAGAACACATGAAAGTAAGACATTTTACAGTCATGGGCCACCTGAAGGTCACCGTGGACATCATGCCTGCATTAGCTCCATTAGCTTGAAGGGCTAATGTCCTGTCTAGTCTCAAGTGGTTTATCACCAATCCCTACTAGAAATGTCCCTGCACCCATAGCTTGTATCCCATTCATATATTTTGTGCCTGGATTTACTGAAAGGCAGGACATTGAAGTATTCCCTAGCCTGAGTCCTTTGGACTGGTGTGTGATAGGGTTATGATTATCTGACTGATTTAATTAGGTGGTTTAGGATACAACATAAAGGGAATTGTCAGAGAAGATAACAGCCTACACATATGATGAACATATGGAACATGGTGGAACTGGATTACCATGGAAGATGGTTGAGTAAAAGTGACCCATATCGAGGGCAGTATTGCAGTCCTAGAAGACCCATGCAAGGTGCACGTTGAGTATGTGCTCCTGCAATCCTATCAGACACTTGTACTTTTAAGGGATAGGCTCAAGAACATGGATTCCTTAGCCCCTAACGTATTGAGAGTCAGGTCAAGCATTCGTCCATTTACTCCATCTAATGTCTATTGGTGGTGCCAAAATCTTAGCTCTCATCTATCTCATAGTGGTGGATCAGAGTCTCTGAGACAACTGATCCCAGTAGGTTGCAGCATGACCTGAACACTTTTGTTCCCATCTCCTGTGAAAACTTGGGAAACCCATGATAATTCTTCTACAACCCCTTTAAGTCCTAGTTGAGAATAGTGAATGGGGTCATTAGATAGTTTCATCCTAAATCTAGGTTTTATACTCCCCGCTACAGCCTGTATCCGGAGATGAGTAGATCTTTTGGTGTCATGTGAGCCCTGGTAGTTTCTTCTGTCCCCATAGGGATAAACCTGATCCGTGACACTGGAATGTAACATGTGACCGTCATATGTATCTCACTGCTGTAATGTTCACCATCTGCAAAACACACTCCCTGAGTCCCAGCGCATAACCGGTCTCCTGGGGAAGAGCGAATTGCTGCTCCATGACCGAGAATTCCCTATGTCCAGAGCTAACAAAACTGGAGCCAGGAGCATGGGGTCACCAAAACAGGGACTTATGGGTGTGGAACAGGTTAAAGAATATAGAACAATAACATCCAGTGATGTCCTCTCTGATTCCAGAAGTTTCTGATCCTTTTCAGTCATCCAAGCAAGACCACCATCATGACTTCTCCTGTTGACTGGACAGATCAGACCAGAAATTATCTAAGGCCCCAAAATAGTCCTTGACCCACTTCCAAATGAACTTAGTCCACACCTCAAGATTAATTCATACCCAAATTGTACCCTATTTATGCAGACCCCACACCAAATACCCAAAATTTTATTCCATTGACAGCACAACACTCAGACCAGACCTCAAAACTAAATAAAACCCCACAGGTTCAGATAGCAGCCCCATTGTTAGATTTACATTTAAGAAACCTTCTGAACTGCAGATAGATGTTCACATAAAATCAACTTCTGAGCCTCCAGGCTGGACCTTGTAGTCCAGCAACCGGAGCAGACTCCAAAATTCAGACCCCAGACCAAAATCCCACAAAAACCTCTAACATCCCAGATCAAACACCTCTAACACCCCTCTTCCAGATTCTCTTCAGCCTCATGTACCACCAGCGACACTACCTTGTTGGCATCAAGATACAGAAGTGTCCAGGAGAGGTGCCCCCTGTCTAGAAGAGGGAAGGGTCCATTATAAGTTACTTTTTCTCTGTTGCAAAATGATGTTTTGGTGGTTGTCTACTCCTCAGGGCCCTGACTGCCATGTATGGAATGGGGTGACTTGGTTATTGTCTTATCCTGGCGTTGGGTGGAGGTCCTCCATAGTAGAATAGACTACTATGACTTCTCCAGAGGCTCCGGTGCAGATATTTTGCTCTAATCCTCCTGCTCCCGGGACTTTATTGTTTTCTCCGTTCACTTCCCTTGAGGTTGGAGTCTCGTTAACAGGATGATAATTAGGAGATAATTCTACATATCAACCCCAGTGCTTGAAATGAACACTCAGCTGTGCCGTATGTATCACAACCCTCTGCACGATATGGAGCTCCTAAATCTACAAAGGGTTAAACATGGCCACTAAGAAGAATAAAGGGGATATTTGCAAGTCAGAGATCCTAAATGTGGTGGGGGACACTCATGCTTCATCTATTATGGCTGCCTCTCATGGGTTCATAGGTCCAAATAAATTGTCCAGATGTGTAATAAATATTGGTGGTGACCACCGATCTCTTGTTCCCACATGATCAGTTATCCACCATTGATATCTATAGGAAATGTTATGCTCGAGATAAAGGGATTTGGGACCCCACCCATCAGATAATACAATGTTTCTAGAGGATCTACTGTAAATATTCCTGATGGAAAACCCCTCTAAGAGGCAGGGCCCCCATACACTGGACAGAATGGTGCTGACCCAATGAGTGACCATTTCATGGTAAGACAAAATTTTTGAGTTATAGTAAATCTTTATGTACTGCCAACCCCTAAAGACCGAGCAACATCTGAAATGGCACATCATTGTAATAGATATTACCATTTATGGTCATACTCATGGACATCTACCGAAAATCCAAACCACAGACCACGGTCCTAAACCAAAAGCCGCTGGTCAGAAGAGTAAATGTAATGAGGGTCCATACTCCATAAATGCTTTCCCTTAAAGTCATGTAAATCTCCATCAGGTGCACTTACCTCGGGAGCCTTCTGCAACATCTGACCAAGGTCACCTTAATACACTTCAGTCATCATTGACAGGAGGAATAACAAACACCCGAAATACAGGAGACCACAACATTTTCCAAGCTCTGAAGATGTTCCAACATCTTCCAGAGTCTGAACCACAACATCTTCCAGAGTCTGAACCACAACATCTTCCAGAGTATGAAAACAGTGAACCACAACATCGTCCAAGCTGTCTATGCACCACGTAGAGATGTAATCAAAATCAAAAGATGTTCTTCAAAGATGTTCTGGAAGATGCACAAACCAAACATCTTCATACACGAGGTCCATCCTGTGCTACATTTCAATGTATGGATCCGATGAAGGGACCATATGCAAGGCAAGTTGTGGTCATAGCATCTAAGTCCTTAGGGACATGGATTTTGGTTGGCCAGAGGCCACCATAGAAGCAACAAGTAAATACACAGGACAGGAGAGGATGAGATGCTACCTATGTCTGCACATTAATAAACAGGTTTGATATCTCATGATGAGACCCCTCCCGGTCCCCATAGACGGCAGCACACAGATTCTAGCAAACACAATGGAATGCTGGCAATCTATGCATCTATCCTGTATCGTGTAGTGTAGGGAATGACCCAACCAGAGAATTAGCATGGTCCTCGATAGGAAAGATCAGGGTTTGGCGGAGGTAAGGGGTCTCTAGTTTTATCTTACCTGCCACCAGCTGTAGAGACGGTAATGGCTCTGAGCTCTCCTCTATAATCCTGGATCTTCTTCCCACCTACAACTTACCTGATTGGTGGGGGTATTTTTGAGAGTCCATCCTCGTCCAGCCCATTCTATGACAATCTTAAAGATGAGATGTCAAAAAGAGTCCATCAAGGAAGTGACAACGAGATGTTACCTCCTCACCCTTCCTGAAGAGGAGTGTGAACTTCCGGCATTATTAATGGTAGGGATGAAGAAGACAAATCCCACGGTCAGGTGCACACATACGGACTGGGGTTTGTTAACCATCCAGTGACTACGTGGAGTGTTCTGCAGAACTTCTCAACCCCTTCTCCAGGGGCCGAGGGAATGTAACCAACCCAGGGTGCACCCCATCTCTCGTTGGCCTTGATAGCCAGACATTCTGCACTTACCTGTGTATGTAGCCCAAGCGTAAAGTAAAATTATAAGTACAAACACTTGAAGACATTCAGAAGATTCTTGAATAAAAACTTTATTAATTTAATTACAAAGGTAAATACGCAAAAACACCACCTTGACATCCATCCGTAGACGTATCAGAACCTACAGGCTGTGACATCCTACACCAGGCATTTACATTTCCCTTTATTCCTTGTGTGATCGGTGTAGACCACGTTCACTACACTTGACCACTTGACGTTGACCATGTTGCCTGAATAATTCAAAAGCTAAAAAAACATAAGAGATCACAAAGCTACAAAGACAATGAAGAGACAAGGAGGTCACTGAGATGATGAAGATGGGAGGAGTCCATACTCATGTTCACTAATATTCAATAGATGTCACCATTGGACCACATGAGACACCAGCATGACGCCTCCATGTATTTGACAACAATTTCTTTCTCCAGGGCTTCACCAAACAATCCTTAATTTCCTTCACCCCTAAACCATAGGTAATGGGGTTCACAACTGCAGGAAACAGAAAGTAGATGACATTGGAAAGGTTCTGAGAGTCCGGAGATATGGATTCCTCAACCTTGTACAAGATGGAGGCCAGAAGACCACAAGAGTAGACCGTTAGGGCGTGGGGATGTTGTAAGTGCTGTCATCGCACAATGTGTGTGCACATGTGGCTGCATGTATGTATGTGTATGTATATGTGTGCGCACATGGCTGAATGTATGTATGTGTATGTATATGTGTGTGCACATGTGGTTGCATGTATGTATGTGTATGTATATGTGTGCGCACATGGCTGCATGTATGTATGTGTATGTATATGTGTAATATAGAACTTTTCAGTAAACAACCAAAAACAGATCACCATGCAAGCAATTGAGCTTTCGTATCCTTTACTGAAAATATACCTTATAATCCAAAAATTCTTTTACTTCTTCCTATTTTTCATCCACAGTCCGTTTGGAGTCATATACTACAGGAAACACGTTATACTGCACTCAGTGGGTAAATACTTTCTTAGTTTTCCAATAGTATAAAGACTCACAGTGGATAACGGGGGAGACATTACACCGGACGAGACCGGGGGTCTGTTACATGAGCTGCGTCCTGTGATGTTTCAGGGGGGACCCTCAGACATGCTCAGTAGGTAATCCCACCGCTAGTTATACACATTGGGGGTCATTTACTAAGGGCGTTTTCCCGACGTGTTACCCGAATATTTCCGATTTTCACCGATTTTCCCTGAATTGCACCTGGATTTTGGCGCACGTGATCGGATTGTGGCGCTTTGGCGCTGGCATGCACGCGATGGAAATCGGGGGGCGTGGGCGAACGAAAACCCGACGGATTTGGAAAAACCGCCACATTTTAAAAAAAAAATCTGTTGCGGAGCTTGCACTTACCTTCACTCAGCCCGGCTCAGTGAACTCCAGCGCGTTCCGATGCTTTTCAGCACAGCAGTGCCACCTGGTGGACGGCGGAGGAACTACCTTAATAAATCCCGGCCAGACCCGAATCCAGCGCAGAGAATGCGCCGCCGGATCGTGAATGGACCGGGTAAGTAAATCTGCCCCATTGTGCCGGAAACACAGCTGTGCTATAGATAGTAAGATTCTCCAATAGCAAGGACATAACAAATTACATCTCACTGATTTTAAGGCAAAAATCACATGTGGCCGTTTTATAGGGGCACAGCAGGGCGCAGGAGGGAAGGAGGGACCTGCAGCTGCCAGGATTTTAGTTTCCTCATTGGTCCGTTGCAGGTTATAAAATTTTAGCTTTTTCGTTATTGGGGTCATGTGACGGCATTTTTTTGGCGGGATGAGATGCTTTTTCCAGTGTTACCATTTTGGGGTTGATATCTCCTATTGTTGAAAATTTAGGAACTTTTTCTTTTAAGGTCAGGAGTAGAAAAGCTTCAATTTTGTACTGGATTTATGACTTTTTTCCCCCCGTATAATCTAATAATCCAGTTATCTTTATTCTATGGGTCAGTATGATTACGGGGACCGGATTTAGATAATTTTTCTTATGTTTTACTAAATTTGCCACTAGTACTGCGCTGAGCGCTAATCGTGGGGGTGCTAAGGGGTTACAAGCCACAAATTTGACAAATAACCAAGCGAATGTAGCTTTACGTTTCACACATAGAAATGTTTGTTTAGTAGGTTTCTTTTTATTAATCTGCTTGAATTATTCGATCGACTACAGATTTACTTTTACTATATGCAAAACGTGGGGATTCCTTGAATAACAAACCATATTATGGTTCCAAACAAAGTGCAACATTCCCCACCGGGTCCTAGCCTTTTCTTGGGGCCCGGAAGCAGCCGGGGCCCAGAATACCGGAGTGGCTGGCGGTTGCGGCCTAGGCACGCTTGTGTCACGGTGCTTGGTATGGTGATCGGAGGGCTGTCCTACAGTCTGGCAGGTCTCCAGCAGGTGGTGTTAGCAAGAAATGATGAGGGAGAGGCTGATGTACTGGTTCTCCCTGGGGCAGCCCTTGGAGTCTGTAGTACGTGTCCCTGGTAGATGGATGGGGCGCCCTTGGAGTCTGTAGTGTGTGTCCCTGGTAGATGGATGGGGCGCCCTTGATGGTGATACAGCAGTAGCAGGGACCAGACGGAGGCAACGTTGTGCAAAAATAACTTACAGTTCTTTATTCGGACCAACAGCAACAGCAGCAGGCAACGTGACCAAACGAGTCTGTACTAAGGCAATACTGGAGTGATCTTGGAGAGGGAACCTCAGGAGTTGGGTCACCAGCCTGGATGCAGGGGCAGGCTGGGATGTAGCTGTGTCCAATGCTGGAAGCTGCAGCTTTGTCCTGTTTGTCCTGTGTCACTCTGTATGTAGTAGCTGAGCTTAGGCCTAGAAGGCCTGAGGGCAAAGCATGTGCTCTGAGGTGGTGCTTCTCAGTCAGTAGCTGGGATCTCACTAACTAACTCCTCCCCTGACCAAGGGTTTAGTTAATCCCTGGTCAGGTGATCTCCTTCTCCAATTACACTCCAGTTCACAATTGAGTGCTTTGAGGCATATCATTGGATGATAACATGAAATGACATTAACCCTTGCCTAACCAGGCAGAATCTACCGCTGCACTATTACCTACGCATATGTGTAGTGTCCTGCAGGGGAGTTAATCAGACTCCCTACCAGAGGTACACACATATTAAGGGCTTATTCGGAACAACTCCTCTGCCTTGCGTTGGCAGGGATGTTGCAAAAGCAAATTCCAATGTTTTAAAATAGTTTTTTTAATCCTTGCAGCAGGACGATCAGAAGTAGCTATAAAAAGACTTTTGTTCTTATCTCCATTTGTAGAATCATTTGTAACTTTAACCCCTTATCACCCACACCAGTTTTCAGCTTAATGAACAGACTCGATTTTTCAAATCTGCCCTGTGTCACGAAAATTGGTTACAACTTCGGAACGCTTTAACATATCCACGTGATTTTGAAAATGTTTTCTCGTGACACATTGTACTTCATGTTAGTTGTGAAATTTAAGTGACAAGTTTTGCGTTTTCGTTCTGAAAAAAAGTGAAAATTTGGCAAAAGTTTGTAAGAATTCTTCATTTTCCAAGTTTGAAATGTTCTGCTTTCCAGACAGGAAGTAAAACTACCCAAAAAAGCTCGAACATTTCCGGGATGTCTGCTTTATGTTGAGATGATATTTTATGCGTCCTCTCATTTTTATAGGATGTTATGAGCTGCAGAACTTTAGGTCAATTTTTCTCATTTTCATGAAAATTGCCAAAATTCACATTTTGAGGGACAACTCAGCCTCCAAGTGACTGAGGCCTAAATAATAGTAACACCCCATAAATGACCCCACTATAGAAACTTCACCCCTCAACGTGTGTAAAACAACTTCTATTAAGTCTATTAACCCTTTAAGTGTTTCACATGGGTTAAAACAAAATGGACCCGCGATTTAGAAACTTTAGAATTTTTTTTGGAAAATACATTAATTTAGGCCAAAACTGACCGTTACATAATAAATTAAATGATGAAACGCACTGCAACGCTTGATGCCCAATTCCTCCCGAGTGCTGATCCCCCATATGTGGTGGTAACCTGCTGTATGGGCGCACGGCCGGGGATAGGATGGAGCAGCACCATTCACAACAGATTTGTATTGTACATTGTACAAGCTATAAATTTTTTTTTTGTCAATGTGAACATATGAGGCTTATTTTTTACGGGATGTGATACAATGTATAGATAATTCATTTTGGCGGTTTGTAGCTCATTCATGAGATTTTATTAACTAATTCAAGGGGGACACAAACAAAATCATCAATTTTTATTTTGGATTTTTAGCACTCAAGCCTACCCAAACCCCCCCCCCCCCCCACCGCTCACCATAACATAAAATTAATATTTTATCTTTATTCTCTGGTCACTGCGATTGTGGTGATTCCTCATTTATATAGTTATATAGTTTTTCTTATCTTTCACATTATTTTTTACTATTGACAACTTTTTAGGGCCATAACTTCTGTATTTTTCTGTTGTCAGATCTGGTTGAGGGCTTATTTTTTGCGAAAAGAGTTGTTCTATTCAGTCGTATCATATTAGGGAACATAGCTTTTTTTGATCAATTTTTAGAACATTTTTTGTGTTGGTGTTTGATGAAAAATTGGATATTACGAGAAGTTCTTCGTGTTTTTTTTTCGTCGTTCACGGAGCGGGTTCAATATTGATTTAGATTTATTGTACATATTAATACGGACACGGTGATTCCAAATATGTAAATTTTTTTGAGGATCCCCCGGTAAGCACACCGAGGGGTCCGATCCACGTTGGACATGCTTACACGCTGTGGTCATGCTTGATATCACAGCCCAACACCGGCACCAGCGAGACCTTGTTTCCTGAAATCTTCTTCTGACGCGCTGCGATCCTATGTGTTCCAGAGTTCCCATGTGTTACTGCGTACCTGTGTGTTCCTTCTCCTGAGTTCCCGTCCCCTGTGTTCCTGTGTTCCTGTATCCTGTGTTCCCGTACCCATCTGCCGGGACCTCCCGTTGCTGACCCCGGATTGGACTTGACCTTGCATCTCTGCCGCCTGCCCTGACCTTGTGCCTGGACCTGACCACAAGCCTGTCTTGCGCTAAGGTACCTTGACCTCGGCTGCCACCGCGGGCTAGTCGCATCTGTGGAACAACCTGGTGGTACCCCGCAGAAGCAAGACCATCCCGCTGTGCGGCGGGCTCTGGTGAAAAACAGGTGCCACTTAGATTTCGGTCACAGGTGTCGGCTAGTACCACCTCCTGCAGTGGTCCAAAAGATGCAGGCATCCCGAATCATGTCAGTAAGATCCGGACATGGATCCCGCCGAGGTTCCGCTTTCCGGTTGGCCCTGATCTTGCCACCATCGTGGTCCAGCAGTACTGGCAGATTGCTGCTCAGCGAGAACAGCTAGGACAAGTCACCGCCATACTGCAAGAGATGTTAGCCACCCCGCATCAGCAACAGGTTCCTGAGACTGCTCCCGTGACTTCTGCAACCCCGCCTGTCTTCCTGCTGCTGAACCTAGGCTACGGCTGTCTATGCCCGGCAAGTATGATGGAGTTGCTGAGACGGCGATGTTAAATTTATGCCAGGGGAAATCCTCCGTGGGAGAATATGCTGTTGGTGCGGTTTAGGGAGCATGCCAAAGAGTTATGCCACAAGCAACCCCAATCCGTCCATGACGCCCTCCTTGCCTGTCTCCTGCTTTCCAAAGGCCATTCCAGCCTCTCCAGCTTTCCTCCAGACCATCTGCAGAGGAGCCTATGGAGGTGGACAGAGCCAGACTCTCCTAGGAGCATATCAGAGGACGTCAGGGAAACCTCTGCCTTTATTGGGCCAGTCCAGAGCACTTCATTGGGCCTTGTCCTGCCCGTCCCCAGAGTCCGGGAAACGCCAACACCTAGGGTTCTTGGGAGAAGCGTCCCTAGGTGTAAGCGAAGTTTCTCCACACCTGTTGATTCCGGTGCTTCTCGGCATTGGCACCGGCACCCAGATTCAGGTCTCTGCTTTCTTGGACTCCGGTTCCGCAGGGAACTTCGTGGATACCGCTCTGGTCTCCCAGCATCACATCAACGTGGTTCACCTTGAGAAGCCTTTGGTCATCTCCTCTGTCAGTAGCCAAATCCTCTCTGACCTGGTCCAGTACTGCACAAAACCTCTGTCCTTGCATGTCAGTGTGCTGCACAAGGAGAGACTGTATTTTTATGCACTACCACGGTCCACTTCCTCCATCCTGTTGGGCCCAGTGGCTGCAGCTTCATGCACCAGTACTCAACTGGATGACGGGGAAAATTCTACATTGGGGTCCAGAGTGCCAGTCCCGCTGTATGGTGGCGCCTCTACCAGTACCCATCTCCTCCATGTCTCCCAACGTCTACCAACATGTTACCGTGACTTCACTGATGTGTTCTCCAAGAAGCAGGCAGAGACTTTGCCGCCTCACTGTCCCTATGACTGCCCTATTGATTTGTTGCCGGATACCTCTCCTCCCCGAGGTTGTGTGTAACCGCTCTCTGTTCCCGAGACCACAGCCAAGTCTGAGTATATCAAGGAGAACCTGCAAAGAGGTTTCATACGGAAGTCCTCCTCTCATGCGGGCGCAGGATTCTTCTTTGTTACTCAGAAAGACGGCTACTTGCATTGACTATTGTGGACTTAAAAGGATCACGGTTAAGAACTGCTATTTTCTGCCATTGATCACGGAGCTCTTTGACCGCCTGCACGGTTCCAGGATTTTCTCCAAGCTGGACCTGCGTAAGGCCTACAACCTCATCTGGATCCGCAAGGGTGACAAATGGAAGACAGCTTTTAACACCCGAAATGGACATTTTGAATATTTTGTGATGCCATTTGGACTTGTAATGCTTCAGCTGTCTTCCAGGAATTCGTCAATGACATCTTTTGAGATTTTCTATATAGGTGTGTCGTGGTCTACTTGGATGACATTTTAGTCTTCTCTCCGATCCACAAGCGGCAAGTTCTTGCCTGTCTACGGGATAATCATCTCTACGCCAAGCTAGAGAAGTGTCTGTTCCACCAATAAAGCCTACCTTTCCTCGGCTACATAATCTCCAACAGGCACGACAAGGATGTTTGGGACTTTGTGGGATACTGCACCTCCTGTGCCCATAATAAGCCTTCCCGTCTGAAATGAGCTGGTCTCTTGCTTCCATTGCAGATATCCAGTTGTCCGTGGTCACACGTACCATCATCTGGGTGGTTTTCAAAGATGTCTTGCCAGCCTCTTCTTTCAACATATGTTCTGGCAACATGGTCTTCCTCAACACATCGTCTCTGATCGGGGAGTTCAGTTTGTTTCCCGCTTCTGGCATTCTCACTGCAGCCAACTGCAGGTAAAGTTGGATTTCTCCTCAGCTCACCACCCTCAGTCCAATGGACAAGTGGAGAGGGTTAACCAGGCACTGGGATGTTACCTTCTTCATTTTGTTTCTGCCTGTAAAGACGACTTGTCCACTCTGTTGCCGTGGGCGGAGTTGTCTTTTAATTTCTTGGATTCCAAATCTTCTGGCTCAGCTCCCTTCTTCATTGTCTATGAACAGCAACCACGCCCTTCTCTTCCTCTGCTTGTGTCCTCGGATGTCCCTGTTGTTGAGAAGTTGGTACGAGAACTGGGAGCAGACTCGCCTGCCGTTGTTACAGGTTTCTGCCCGTACCAAGCTCCAGGCTGACAAGAGACACAGGCTCCTGTACCTGACTAGCATCTATCCGGTGTCCTACAAGCTGCGCCTTCCTCCCACCATGCGCATCCCGAACTCCTTCCATGTCTCCCTACTCAAGCCTGTCGTAGGGAGGGGTAGGCCGAAGAAGGAGGCGTACTGTCAGGGGTGTTCCCGCGACCCATATCGCGGGTTGCCGACTCACTCGTGCCCTTCGCTGTCCTGGGCACAATGCCAGTGTGTCCTAAGGTGTGCGCGCTGGCTTCAGGACATTTAAAGGGCCAGCGCACCATTAATTGGGCTAGCCATTTTCCCAGAAGGCTATTTAAACCTGTCTCTCCCTGACGGAACTTTGTGCACAACAGAAAGCACAACAGCGATATTCCTGCAATACTGTGTGTTCCTGAGCTCCCCTGTGTTCCTGCTACTGAGTTCCTGTGCCCTGCTTTCCTGTATCTCGTGTTCCTGTTTCCACCTGCCTGGACCTCCCGTTGCTGACCCCGGATTGGACTTGACCTTGTATCTCTGCCGCCTGCCCTGACCCTGTGCCTGGACCTGACCACGAGACTGTCTTCTGCTAAGGTACCTTAACCTCGGCTGCCACCGCTGGAGTTCACCGACACCAACAATAATGCTCTGTGCCCTAATTGTGCTTGGGCTTGCAACACAATAAGAAAGTTAAATCCAGCTCTCTGTCTGAATCAGTCGTCCGCCCCCCAATTTGTCTCGCATGGAAGTCAGTGCAACTGAGCCACAATCCGATCGGGTGTGACACAATCCCAGCTCAGACACCTGATAAATACCTGTGCAAGCCGTGTAATCCCCGAAATAGGTGAACAGTCTGAGGAAAGCGCAGCACGCCCCTTAGTAAATTAGCCCCAATGTGTATAACTAGCGGTGAGATTACCTACTGAGCATGTCTTAAGAAGGGGGGGTTCCCCGGAAACATCACAGGACGAAGCTCATGTAACAGACCTCCGGTCTCGTCGGTGTAATGTTTCTGCCCGTTATCCACTGTGAGTCGATATAACTATTGGAAGACGGCAATATTTTCCAAAGAAGACGGACTAAGAAAGTATTTACCGACTGAATGCCATATAAAGTGTTTTCTATAGTGTATGACTCCAAATGGACTGTGGATTACTACAAAATAATGAGAAAAATAGAAAGAAGTAAAAGAATTTTTGTATAATATGGTATTTTTCACTAAAGGATATGAAAAATCAATTGCTTGTATGGCGATTTTTATTTGTTTGTATACTGATGATTTTTGAATCCATGTAATGCTTTTATACTTATACTTTCACATATACCCAAGATTTTTACTGAACTATGTAGAAGTTAACAAACTGATCAGCAGCTATAAAGAATGGAGGCACAAGTAAGACGTGACATGGGCTCCTTCTTAACTTGACAGGTGGTTGGTTCCTTCTCTTGGTGTCCTGGTCATGGCTGATGTTTTGAACAATTCCTTGGTTCACTACTATCAGGATTTCATCCTCTTGGGGTTCCCTGGTTTCCATGAATCCCGACGTCTCTTGTTCATCCCATTTTTCCTGGCCTATCTCGTGATTCTATTCTCCAACAGTGTTATCATCCATGTAGTGCGGACGGAGAGCTCCCTGCATGCTCCGATGTATGTCCTCATCTCCCTGCTGTCTGCTGTGAACATCTGCAACACAACCACCATCATCCCACAGATGCTCCTCGGATTCCTCCTCCACCACATTCACATCTCGCTGGTTGGATGTTTAATCCAAATGTTCTTTATATACGCCCAAGTCTTGATGGACTATAGCATTCTACTGATGATGGCACTGGACCGATATATCGCAATCTGTAAGCCGCTACAGTACAGCAATATAATGACGAGGAACAACATGATCCTACTGACTATGGCATCCCTCGCACGCAGCATTTTGATTATAACTCCCATCATCTACCTTGCTTCGCGAGTACAGTTCTGCAAGTCAAATGTCATTCCCCATTTCGCCTGTGAGCACATGCCGCTGATGAGCTTATCTTGTGGGGACATCTCCAAAAATAAACATATAGGTCTGACCCTGCGAGTCTTATCCCTTCTATTTGATATCAGCTTCCTCTCCATCTCATACACCTGTATCATGAGGGCAGCATTCACCATATCCGGGGCAACAAGACAAAAAGACCCTCCACACTGCGGGAACACTCTGGTAATCCTGTTGTCTTCTTCTTTAGGCTCATGTCATCCGTTGTGTACAGAGCGTCACGATCAGCGTCACAGGACACACACAATCTTATCAGCGTCACCTACCTGCTCGTTCCTGCCCTAATCAATCCACTGATCTACGGTCTTAGGACCAAGGAGATCAGACATCGGATAATCAAACTGTTTCATTTTCTATGACAGCATCAGGAGAGCACTGCCCATCTATGTGCCGGTTATTGAATACGGTAAAATACAACTTAGTTGTAGTTCCACCAAACCTGGAGTAGCAGATAGAATATTTTGGAGGGTTGTGTAGTTCAAAAATGTAGAAGGTAAGAGGAGACAACATCAGAGACGATGCCACAACAGTTGTGAGATGGAAACTTCTGGAAAACTTTGGATTTGCTACTTCTCCACAAAAAATACGCTACAATGTTTTTGTCCTATATAACGGCAGTGAATATTTTCTGGAGAATGCTACTCACCAGAGGAAATACACTACACTTGGAATCTTGAATCCATCATGTATTATAACGGCAGTGAATACTGTCTGGGTTACACTGAAATTCAGCACAGAAGATATGCTACAGGCTAAAAAAGTTTGTAAACAATTTTATGTTATTATGATAGAAATACGGGAAACTATTACAATCTAAAGCAAGCAAAGTGAATTTTATACAACGTGCAACACCCCTGCCGATACATGGGCAGAGGAGTAGTTGCAAACAGTGCCTTCTCCAGATTAGGAAATTAGCAGCTGTAGATCCTGTCTGAACAGCAAGGGTTAAGTGGATGAAAGTTTCAACCAATTGTATTGCACCATGTATACTGGAGTGTGATTGGAAAGTTATCCATCACCTGACCAGGATAATAAAACCCCCTGGACAGGGAGGGGCTGGTCCTCTTTTACCACCAGCCCTTCGCTGAAAGCACATCCTGTCACAGAGAGAGTTAAGAGAAACCAGTGTCAATCCACCATCAGGGCTGACACTTAGCTAATCCTAGGACAAGAGTCTGAAGACTCAGAGCTGCAGCTTCCACAACTGGACACAGCTCCATCCCAGCCTACATCTACAACCTGGCTGGCGAACCATTCCTGAGGACACCTCTCCATGACCACTCCAGTACCAGTTCTGCTGTGAGAACGTTTAGGCCTGTTTGCGTGCTGTTGTTCTAATAAAGAACCATAAGTTATTTTGCACAACGTTGCCTCTGTCTGATCCCTGGATACAGATGTCACCACGGGCTCCCCATTCATACCGAGGGACTCCACCATCAGACACTTAGGGGTTTCCCCAGGGAGAACCAGTACCTCAGCCTCTCCATATTTCTTGCACACACTACCTGCTGGAGACTTGCCAGGCTGTAGGACAGCACTCCAGTCCCCATACAAAACACCGTGACCACAGCGTGCCTAGGCCGCAACCACCAGCCACTACGGTATTCTGGGCCCCGGCTGCCTCCAGGCCCCAAGAAAAGGCAAGGCCCCGGTGGGGAATGTTGTAGTTGGCGTCACGAACAGGATATCTTATTCCGTGCTTTATACTGGCACCATAGACTGTCCTTTTATTAAAAGACTGTGCTGCCTAACCCTGCTGCGATCCGGGTTAAGGCTCAAGTGATTTGTGTGCTACAACATAGCACTTCTCCAGCACCCAGAAGGTTAATCCCTGCTAAACAAGTTTGTCAGCTCTGCTACATCTGGCGCTGCAACGCCTGAAAAGTTAATCTCTGGAAGTCTGTGTGGTGCAGCAAGGAGCTTCAGCCAGCCAAAATCCTCACTGGCGGGAAATCAAGGTGACTCCCCAAGCTCGAATGGCACAATTCCTGCCTGCTAGCTCTGTGGCACAGGAGGAAATAGAGGCCGCCACAGCTCTTGGCAGGAAGAACATTGACTCCACCCTCTAGTCAGTGACGGAGCACCATGGACTACACAGGTGGTAACTGCTGCCCCTACCAGCTACCATGCTGGTAACCAGGGCCCGCGCTGTGGCACCACATGAGGAGGCCCCAACTCCTGTTCCAGAGCCAGTTCCCGGGCCTGTTGCGCCTGAAGTCACCCTCACCGCTTCCACTGTCCCTGTGGAGCCTCCGGTTGTTCCTGCTCCTGTCCGGCAACTGTGGATGCCCAGCGGTTGATGACAGGCCGCTCGAAGGAGGGTGCCTGGATCCAATAACACCCGACAACAGGCCAGGTCCACTGCTTCGACTGGCAGCGGGGCTTCGGCTTCGCCACCCAAGATTACAATGCATGGGAGGTCTTCATTCCCCACTGGTCCGTCAAGTGGCCCGATTTTCCAGAACGACTCCACAACCTCAGGGCCAGGGAGGGGATTGAGTTCTCTCTGCAGGTAGGACCCCAAGGACCCTGGCTGGCTGGTGTCACCCAGATCCCTGATCCCGAGAAGGAGGCCTTATGAGGACCTCTTCGAGGAAGACGTCTGGTGAGGGTCTTACGTTTTCTCCGGGGCTGCAACTCCGCAGGCAGTGACCCACATGAGCGCCCCATTTACGGCGGTCGTCAGCATGGGTCTCATCGCCATCCATGGTGCAGGCCTGGTCCAGGGGAGTATCCCGGCCGTCTCTCCAGCCGCAAGTGGGAACAGATTTCAAGGTTCCTACATGGTGAAAGTTGGTTCGGCAGATGAGCCCCATCTGGGGGCTCCAACAGAAGACTTTCCTCCAGCAGCTGCCTACCAGTGGGGTAATGACCCGTCTCCAGAAGATTTGGAGGCGGAGGGAGCCCCGGTGCTGCCGCAGACTTACATTTATTTGTTCCTGGACCCATCGATGGTTCTGGACCTTGCTGAACAACAGGCTGAAGAGGCCGATACCCCCGAGGACAGCGCCCTTCCCCCTGAATATCAGGATTCTCGCGAGGACACTGAAGATCCTCCAGTTCCAGGAACTACCACTGGAGGTCCCCAGCCGTTTGCTGTTGCCCCACACGATCCTGATCTGGTCCCGGATCCTGATATTGCTCCAGAGCAACAGTGAGTATCCCCTGATGGGCCGAAACCCATTCAATACTGTACATTGTAAATAGAACATTTTGCAGCTATTACTCCCAGTTGGGCTGCACCCACATACTCCATATAGAGCCAAAGACTATCCTGGGACTCTTCCCCTATTTTTTATAAGTCAAGAGACTATCCTGACCTTTCTCCTTAGTTGTGCTATACTAGCACCCACCTGTGCTGAAGCAGTCATCACACCAAAGGACTCTGTCCCCCATCTGAAGAGAAGACCCTTTGTTTTTCTGCACTGTTTTCCCCACATCAATGGCTGTGCCTAGAGAATGGACTCTCATCTGCAAGAGCTCTCTGAGAGACTGTAGCCAGATACTCAAAAGTTGCCATTTATTATGTTTTGCACTTAATGCCTTTTGTTTTCAAAAAATGGACATTTTGTTTGCATTATACATGCCTTTTTCTCCCTAGGAAAATGGACATTACTAATTTGCTACCCAAGGTATGACTGTGTCGGACCGTCTTTTGTACTATGTCTTTGTGAAATCCTGACCGCAGGCTTACGCCTAGAACCTGAGCTCAGTCGTTGTGTGGCCTCTGTAAACTGCAGCTCCTTAGGGGACCAGGAATGATCAAAAAGTAACGCCTAGATATCACACACCAAGGGTAAGACCATCAGACGGCAGGTATAATGCGTACCATTTATGTGTATCTTATTGTCACCTAGGGGAAGTGTTTCCAAACAAATTCTCAGGCCTTGTTGCAAGGAGTGGATTACAGGACATGACACCACACCTTTCCCTGACAAACAGTTGGTTTAAGCGTGTTAGCTACAGTGCCCTCTCCAGGTTAGGAGCTGTCAGAGGAGGTCATGAACCCTCTAAAGGTTCTAGCACTGGGTCATTAGGTAATTAGCAGCTGTAGATCCTGTCTGAACAGGCAAGGGTTAAGTGGATGAAAGTTTCAACCAATTGTATTGCACCATGTACACTGGAGTGTGATTGGAGAGTTAGCCACCACCTGACCAGGATAATAAAACCCCCTGAACAGGGAGGGGCTGGTCCTCTTTTAAAACCAGCTCTACCCAGAGAGCACATCTTATCACAGAGAGTGAAGAGAAAAAAAACAGTGTCAATCCACCATCAGGGCTGACACTTAGCTAATCCTAGGACAAGAGTCTGAAGACTCAGAGCTGCAGCTTTCACAACTGGACACAGCTCCATCCCAGCCTGCATCTACAACCAGGCTGGCGAACCATTCCTGAGGACACCTCTCCATGACCACTCCAGTACCAGTTCTGCTGTGAGAACGTTTAGGCCCGTTTGCCTGCTGTTGTTCTAATAAAGAACTGTGAGTTATTTTGCACAACGTGGCCTTCGTCTGCACCCTGGATACGGCTGTTGCCACCATGAGCTCCCCATCCATCACCCAGGGACATATATTACAGACATTAAGGGGTTGCCCCAAGGAGATCTAGTACATCAGGTTCTCCCTCCATATTTCTTGCACACACCACCCACTGGAGACCCTCCAGGCTGTAGGACAGCCCTCCGGTCCCCATACCAAGCACCATGATCACAGCGTGCCTAGGCCACAACCTCCAGCCACTCCGATATTCTGGGCCCCGGCTGCCTGCAGGCCTCAAGAAAAGGCTAGGCCCCAGTGGGGGATGTTGTAAATGGTTTTAGTCTATTCTTGGTTTCTTTGTCTCAAGGGTTCAGTTCTGTAGAAGAAATCCCATCATGATTTTTTCTTGTGAGAACATGGGTCTTTTGATCCTCAAGTGTGGACATATCACCAATGTACAAGCTGTAGGACTGTGTGCAAGAAGCACTATTATTAACATGGATGGAGATTGAGGCTTGGCCTCCTACATGAATATTCTACGTTCTGTAGTGAAGACGACTGTGCTGAGAGGATGTTAGAAGCCTGGTGGACATGTAGCACACACCTATTGGTCACCACTGATGCTCTAATGTGGTGCGTCCTCCTCTACCATGTACCAGTGTCCCGCTTGATGTCCACAACCATATTAGCCTAATAAAATATTGTCATTGCCGATTCTTCATTTACAGACTTCAAATGATGGAGGTCAGGAACTGTCTAACCAAACTAGAAGGAAACCAGAAGGGCCATTAGTAATCAGACAATGTCACATCAGTTACATAATGGGTCCCCATTACATGCAATGACATGTTCTGGTGTTTTACTGTAAAAAAAACTTTCCTACCTGGAAATGGCAGGTCCATTGCAGTCAGAGAGGGGACGCCTTATCTTTTGAGGTGACCCAGATTAACACAATTTTATCAAAAGTGCACACACCTTTTTGATACATGATGCACTGTTACGGTTGCTCCCCCGACCATATCGCAGGCTCACCCGTGCCCCTCAGTGACCACTGGCGCAGTGCCTGCACTGCTCACCTATAACTGCTCTGCATTCCCGACCTCGGCCCGTGCTCTCCTAGGGCGGGCACACACTGGCTTCAGGAGATTTAAAGGGCCAACGCTCCACTTATTGGCACTGGTCATTTCCCAGAAGGCTATTTAAACCTGCCTGTCTCATCACACCCTGCCGGATCTTCATGCACTGTGCCTTAGAGAAAGCTTTGTCTGATGCCCTGCGCTGTTATTGTCATTTCCCGTTGTGACCCAGGTTCCATTCCTGACCACGCTCCTCTACTGCCTGCCTTGACCTAGTGCTACGTCCCTGACTTTGATCCCATGCTGCTCGTCTTGCTCTCCTGCCTATTCCCAGACATGTCACCCCTGTGGAATCACCTGGTGGTACCGCGCTGCAGGAAGACCATCCTACTTTGCGGCGGGCTCTGGTAAAAAACAGGTGCCACTTATATTCTGTTCCCAGGTGTTGGCTTGTGTCTGCGGGGGTTCAGAGGACCACCTACCTTCGATCCTGACAATAAGATCCGGCCATGGATCCCGCCGAGGTTCCGGTCCCAGCAGATTGCCGCGCAAGCAATTGATGCTCCTGTTAGCCTGCCCGCCGCTGAACCTAGGCTACGACTATCTCTGTCCGATAAGTACGATGGGAGCCCCAAGCTGTGAAGAGGCTTTATAACCCAGTGCTCCATGCATATTGAACCTATGCCGTCTCAATTTGTCACAGAGCGATCCAAGTTGGCATTTATCATCAGTCTCCATTTCGGGAAGGCTCTGGCTTGGGCTACCCCTCTTTGGGACAGAGACGATCCGGTCACGGCTACTCACACGGCATTCCAGTCGGTGTTTGAAGAACCTTCACGGGCCTCCTCTGCTGGGTAAAAACCAGGTGCCATTTAGATTCCGTTCCCAGGTGTTGGCTTGTGTCTGCGGTGGTTCAGAGGATCACCTACCTTCGATCCTTACAATAATATCCGGCCATGGATCCCGCCGAGGTTCCGGTCCCAGCAGATTGCCGCGCAAGCAATTGATGCTCCTGTTAGCCTGCCCGTCGTTGAACCTAGGCTAAGACTATCTATGCCCGGCTACCCCTCTTTGGGACAGAGATGATCCGGTCACGTCTACTCACACGGCATTCCATTCCGTGTTTGAAGAACCTTAACGGGCCTCATCTGCTGGGACTGCGATGCTGAATCTGTGCCAGAGGAACTCGTCTGTGGGAGAATATGCTGTCCAGTTACATACCCTGGGCTCAGAACTCTCCTGGAACAATACGACCCTATCCGCAACATTCAAAAAAGGACTCTCTGCTCACGTTAAGGACGCTTTGGCCCCTCATGACCTGCCGTCTACTCTGAGTGGTCTCATCACCTTAGTCACTCGGATTGACATGCAGTTTATGGAGCGTGCCGAAGCAACCACGAGCAACCCCAAGTCAGCACAATGTTTACCTAGCCTGGCTTCTGCTTTCCAAAGGCCGCTCCATCCTCCAGCCGTACCGTATGCAGAGGAGCCTATGCAGGTGGATAGAGCCACACTCTCCTCCTAGGAGAGTTCCAGAAGACGTCAGGGGAACCTCTGCCTGTATTGTGTACTTCATGGGGTCTTGTCCTGTCCATCCGAAACATCCGGGAACTGCTGGCACCTAGGGTTCTTGGGAGAAGCGTCCGAAGGTTTAAGCAAAGCTTCTCCATGTGTGACTATTCCTGTGCTTCCCAGCATTGGCACCTGCACCTAGATCCAGGTCTCTGCTTTCTTGGACTCCAGTTCTACATGGAACTTTGTGGATGCCACTTTGGTCTTCCGGCATCATATCCCTGTGGTCCTTCTTGAGAAGCCTCTGGTCATCTCATCGGTCAGCGAACAAATCCTCTCCGATCCGGTACCCCACCGAGCCAATTTCCCTGCAGGTCAGTGTTTTGCATAAGGAGAGACTGTCCTTCTATGTGCTGTCACGCTCTACCTTGTCTCTCCTGCTAGGTCCTGCTGGGTGGCTACAGCTCCATGCGCCTGTTCTCAACTGGATGATGGGGGAAATTCTTCGTTGGAGGTTATAGTGTCAGTCCCGCTGCATGGTGGTGTCTCTACCAGTACCCGTCTTGGCCTCCCAAGTCTTTGGAGAGCCTACCAACATGTTACCAGGACTTTGCTGACGTGTTCTCCAAGAAGCAAGCAGAGACATTGCTGCTACATCGTCCATACAATTGCCCTATTGAACTGTTGCCGGGTACCTCTCCTCTCCGAGGTTGGGTGTACCCTCTACCCGTACCCGAGACCCTGCCATATCGGAGTATGTTAAAGAGAACCTGCAGAGAGTGTTTATATGTAAGTTCTCCTCTCCAGCTGGTACAGGGTTCTTTTTCGTGACCAAGGAAGACGGCTCCCTTCGTCCTTGCTTTGATTATCACGGACTTAACATGATCACGGTTAAGAAAGGCCCTAAGGGCTGAATACTCAAGAGCGGATTCTTTTCTAAAACTTTTTCTCCCGTAGAGAGAAATTACTATATTGGGGACAGAGAACTTTTAGCCATCAAACTTGCCCTGGAAGAATGGTGATATCTTTTGCAGGGAGCTCGCCATCCCGTCTGCGTATATACATATCATAAAAACCTCTTGTTTCTCCAGACAGCTTAATCCTATGCAAGCCCGTTGGTCACTCTTTTTCTCACACTTAAACCTGTTAGTCCACTTTTGACCTGCAGGGAAAATATCAAAACGGATGTCGGTTCCTCAGCATATTATCTCTCCGGAACAATTGGTCGTTGCCGCTCTGATGGATCTTTGGCAGCTTCCCCCTGGCAATATGTATGTTCAACCTACACTGCAGAAGAGGATTTTGTCTTAGGAACATTCTTCACGCCTGGCTGGGCACTCTGGGGTACAACGCTCCGTGGCCTCATCGCCCGCTTCTACTCGTGACCTGACTTGGTCAAACATGTACGGGACTTTCTGGGATTGTGCACAGGATTGAGGGATTGGTACGAGATCTGAGGTCCATCTGGGAGCAGACTCGCCTTTCCTTGTTACAGGCTTCTGCCCGAAATAAGCTCCAGGCTGACAAGAGATGCAAGCCTCCTACTGTTGTCCTCCAGGTAAGTCCCAGCTGAAGATTCCTGGTACAAACTTGGTCCACGATTCCTGGGTCCTTTTGAGGTGCTGACTCGCATCAATTTGTTGTCCTACAAGCTGCGCCTTCCTCCCACCATGCGCATCCAGAACTCCTTTCATGTCTCCCTGCTCAAGCCTGTCATCCTGAACCGCTTCTCCCGGCAAGTACCCCCTCCTGCTCCTGTGGCTGACTCTGAGGTAAATGAGATCTGAAGGGCGGGGGTATTGTCACGAGCGCTCCCGCGAACCGCATCGCAGGTCGCAGGCTCACCTGTCTCTGTTCCGGATTCCCGACCCCGGCCCTTGGCTTCAGGAGATTTAAAGGGCCAGCCTCTGCTAATTGATGCTGGTCATTTCCCAAAAGGCTATTTAAACCTGCTTCTCTCATCACACCCTGCCGGATCTTCCTGCCTTGTGCCTTAGAGAAACCTTTGTCTGATGCCCTGCGCTGTTATTGTAATTTCCCCGTTGTGACCCCGTTTCCGTTCCTGACTACGCTCCTCATCTGCCTGTCTTGACCTACTGCTACATCCCCAACTCTGATCCCGTGCTGCCCGTCCTGACCTCCTGCCTGTCCCCGACTACGAGATTGCATGCCGTTCCTCTACCTCGACCTTGGCTGCCACCACGGACAAGGTGGAACGATCTGGTGGTACCTCACCGCAGCAAGACTATCCTACTTTGCGGCGGGCTCTGGTGAAGACCGGGTGTCACTTGGTCCCAGGTGTCATCGTCCGTAGTGGTTCAGAGGATCCACTACCTCCGATCCTGACATGTACCTTTCCTTTCAGGAACAGGGATTTGTGTTACATAGGGATTTAACTAAGTCTCATGCAATTCTTCATATTATCGCACAATGGGGCAGATTTACTTACCCGGCCCATTCGCGATCCAGCGGCGCATACTCTGAACAAGATTCGGGTCCGGACGGGATTTATGATGGCAGTTCCTCCGCCGTCCACCAGGTGGCGCTGCTGCGCTGAAATGCATCTGATCGCGCCGGAATACACCGAGCCGGACCAGGTGAAGGTAAGCGCTTCCCAAGCGACACATTTTCGGTTATTAAATGCGGCGGTTTTTCAGAATACGTCGGGTTTTCGTTCGACCACGCCCCCCGATTTCCGTCGCGTGCCTGCCAGCGCCGATGCAGCACAATCCGATCGCGTGCGCCAAAATCCCGGGGCAATTCAGGTACAATCGTCGGGTAACTCGTCGGGAAAACGCGAATCGGGCCCTTAGTAAATGACCCCCAATGAGTCAATTATGAATCCAAATGTGCAGACATGTGATGTCAGTATGCAGTCAGTATTGTCCACACCAAGATAAAAACACATCACAGACATGAACTGATTTAGACAAAGTCTCCTTCCTCCTCTCATGCTTCCTCAGCGCAGCGCCCACAGCACCACTTCTAGCTTAGCCATGGGGAAGTGGCAGCACCAGGCCGTGGTAAACTCATCTGGCCGGGCAAATAACCACACACCAGAAGCTGTGGACTGAGATGCAGGAGCAGACAGATGGGTGGCTGCTGCCACTGAACCTCAAGCCCAACAAGATTATGTGTGATGACAACCAGAGCCTTGTAGCAGTTTTGGGAAGAGCCAAGTTGACGCACGTCCCATGTATTGTGCATGTGCTGGACCTGGTGGTGCAAATGTTCCTGGACAACAACAGACCTGACGAAGCTGCTGAATGAACTAATCACAGATCTTTCAGCACAGAGGGTGTTTCAGATTTCTTGAGGAACTAGGCACCGATCTTCTGTGGATGTAGTAAGTTGGCTGAACATTGTTCCAGACATCTTGAATAACTCTGCACAGATCTTCTATTATGCAATATCTTAGCAGGGAGGTTGTTCCAGATAGTTAATCACATAACTAATCACAGATCTTCTGTTGATGTAGGAACTGAACAGGGAGAGACAGACATCTTGGAGAACTCTGGAGAGATCTGTGGTTGGAGGATCTCAGCAAAGAGTTTGTTTCAGATAACTGGAAGAACTAATAACAGATCTTCTATTGAAGTAAGAACTCAGCACGGAGATTGTTATGTTGAAGAACCTTTTTGTCACTTCATAGATTGTAAGCTCTTGCGAGCAGGGACCTAACTCGCATTGTTTCATCAGCCTATGTTAGTACTCTTTAATATATTCTTCTGTTTGTATATGTTCCCCATGATCTGCTGTAACTTAATATTATTATGAGCTAGTTGTAGTAATGACATTGTCTGGATGTTTGGGATCACTCTCCTACTGTTTTTGATACTTTCTTTTTTACTTTGTGGCATTTGTTTTCGACCTGCCTAAATCTTTTGCACAGCACCGGAGGCGGGATGGCCGTGGTCTCCGTACATGCGCCGATTTGCCACTAATTGCGGTATGTATTTCACCTGTCCACTTAAGATTTAGGGTCGAGAGCTACAAAATGACCACACGCGCGTTGGTGTGTCGGACAGTGTGTACTGGCAGGGTTTCCATGGCGTCTGGTGGGTACTTGCCAATATTTCTGTGGTTGTGACATGTGTTTGAATATTTGTAAGTACATTGTACAATATTAATTTCCTGAACTGGTTCACATTAGAGTACCTGTTATATATGGTGCTACATTGGCCTGGATATTTTTAGGCCAACATCAGCGTTGTATATAAATATATTAGTGTACCCTTCCAGTTTTCCCACACTGTCCGTATTTGTGTTTTTTTTTAGTATTGATGTATTTGTTGTGATGTATTGTCAATTGATATTGTAATAAAGATTTTGACTTATTTATCGATTTAGGTCTACATGTGTGCTCTTCCATGGAAGCTTGATAGGAGTTATTTTGATGTTTTGGGGCTTACCTACTTTTTTGAGCAGTGATAGTTGATTAGAAAGTTATTTATTCCTGCAGTTGAAGATTATTCGGTTTCCACCACCGGCTTACGCCTAGAACCTGAGCCCAGTCATTGTGTGGCCTCTGTAAACTGCAGCTCCTTAGGGGACCGGGGGTGATCAAAAAGTGACACCTAGACATCATACACCAAGGGTAAGACCATCAGACGACAGGTATAATGTGTACCTTTTATGTGTATCTTATTGTCACCTAGGCGACGTGTTTCCAAACAAATTCTCAGGCCTTGGTGCAAGGAGTGGATTACAGCACATTGCACCACTCCTTTCCCTGACAAACACTTGGTTTAAGGGTGGTAGATACCAACTGTACAGTATTCATTTCTATGTACCCACTCCTGTCTCCAGGACCATGGGCGGTTTGTCTTTCCTTACACTGCACATAGCTATAACTTCCCAGAAAGTGCACCTTACCACCCGCACCCCTACATGCTGTAGTGAGCACCTGGAGGCCATATGCTGCTGGACAGCTTTGGTTATCTTTTCCCATCTGGTCCATAGCCGAGCCGTGGGCGGCTCTTTCAATTGTCTAGGGGGTATGCAACACCCCTGCCAAAACATGCATTGAGGAGTAGTTGCGAACAGTGCCCTCTCCAGTTTAGGAGCTGTTAGAGGGAGTCATGAACCCTCTAGATCAGTGGTGGCAAACCTATGGCACTGGTGCCAGAGGTGGCACTCAGAGCCCTCTCTGTGGGCACCCAGGCCATCACCCCAGCATGAAGTTCACTAGACAGGACTCAAAGAATCTTCCTACAGAATCTTCCTACAGAATCTTCCTACAATGATAGGCGAATTAGCCCTCCTCCTTTCAACTGCGTTGGTGTCTTTAGGAGGCTGAACGAATGAAAGTTATCAAAGAACGAGGAAAAATAAATTATTGCTTAAATGGCTGTGCTGGCACTTTACAATAAATAAGCGGCTTTTGGTTGAAATTTGGGCACTCAGGCTCTAAAAGGTTCGCCATCACTGCTCTAGAAGGCTCTAGCACTGGGTCATTAGGTAATTAGCAGCTGTAGATCCTGTCTGAACAGGCAAGGGTTAAGTGGATGAAAGTTTCAACCAATTGTATTGTACCATGTATACTGGAGAGTGATTGGATAGTTAGCCACCACATGACCAGGATAATAAAACCCCCTGAACAGGTAGGGGCTGGTCCTCCTATAAAACCGTCTCTCCCCAGAGAGCTCATCCTGTCACAAAGAGAGTAAAGAGAGAGACCAGTGTCAATCCGCCATCAGGGCTGACACCTAGCTAATCCTAGGACAAGAGCCTGAAGACTCAGAGCTGCTGCTTCCACAACTAGACAAAGCTCCATCCCTCTCCACGATCACTCCAGTACCAGTTCTGCTGTGAGAACGTTTAGGTCCATTTGCCTGCTGTTGTTCTAATAAATAACCGTGAGTTATTTTGCACAACGTTGCCTCCATCTGCACCCTGGATACGGCTGTTACCAACACGGGCTTCCCATCCTTCACCCAGGGACATATATTACAGACATTAAAGGGTTGCTCCAAGGAGATCCAGTACATCAGCTTCTCCCTCCATATTTCTTGCACACACCACCCACTGGAGACCCTCCAGGTCGTAGGACAGCCCTCCGGTCCCAACACCATGCACCGTGACCACAGCGTGCCTAGGCCGCAACCGCCAGCCACTCCGGTATTCTGGGCCTCGGTTGCCTGCAGGCCTCAAGAAAAGGCTAGGCCCCAGTGGGGGATGTTGTAAATGGTTTTAGTCTATTCTTGGTTTCTTTGTCTCAAGCGTTCAGTTCTGTAGAAGAAATCTCATCATGATTTTTTCTTGTGAGAACATGGGTCTTTTGATCCTCAAGTGTGGAGATATCACCAATGTACAAGCTGTAGTGTGCAAGGAGCGCTATTATTACCATGGATGGAGCTTGAGGCTTGGCCTCCTACATGAATATTCTACGTTCTGTAGTGAAGACGACTGTGCTGAGAGGATGTGAGAAGCCTGGTGGACACGTAGCACACACCTATTGGTCACCAATAATGTTCTAATGTGGTGTGTCCTCCTCTACCATGTACTAGAGGTCATTTACTGTCCTCCTTGATGTCCACAACCATATTAGCCTAATAAAATATTGTCCTTCAAATTATGGAGGTCAGGAACTGTCTAACCAAACTATATACCAGAAGGAAACCAGGAGGGCCATTAGTAATCAAACAATGTCACAGCAGTTACATAATGGGTGGGGAGGGGGTGGGGGATTGAAGGGTCTCTCCTGTAGACAACACATTGCTGAAAGCTATGGCGGCTGACGCCCCTTCCAGACCAGGGCTGACCACCCCAGACCTCCCACCCCCCAGACCAGACTTTGGCTGATAAATACGCAATTTTTGAAGAGTAATACTGCCTGTGCAAATCTCATAGATGCCTCTACATCTGTAAATGTGACCTCTGTCCTCAGGAAAAGCTCTGTGTTTGGCTCTGAAGAGAGCCCCCTCTACTAGTTAAGGGAGTTTCAGTCTATAAAGGAGTCTTTATAACAGGGATAGTTGCATACTTCTGCATCCACCGGGGTGGGTGATGAGATGACTTTGGCTGGAGCATCATGCCTTGTGTCTTAGAGAAAGATTTGTCCGATGCCCTGCGCTGTCATTGTGATTTCCAGTTGTGTCCCGGGTTCCGTACCTGACTACGCTACTCCTCTGCCTGCCTAGACCTATTGCTATCCGACTCTGATCCCGTGCTGCCCGTCCTGACCTCCTGCCTGTCCCCAACTACGAGATTGCCTGCCGTTCCCGTACCTCGACCTTGGTCCCAGGTGTTGGCTTGTGTCATCGTCCACGGTGGTTCAGAGGATCCACTACCTCCGATCCTGACATGCACCTTTCCTTTCAGGAATAGGGATTTGTGTTTACCAAGTCTCACCTTTTAGGCACCATTCTTCAGAGTATCGCACCAAAAGTCAATTACTAATCCATATATGCACACGTGTGATGTCCGTGTGCAGTCAGTATTGTCCACACCAAGAAGAAAACACATCACAGACCAGAACTGGTTTAGATGAAGTCTCCTCTCATGCTTCCGCATGCTCAGCGCAGCGCCCACTGCACCACTTCTAGCTTAGCCATGGGGAAGTGGCAGCACCAGGCCATGCTAAACTCATCTGGCCGGGCAAATAACCACACACCAGGAGCTGTGGACTGAGATGCAGGAGCAGACAGATGGGTGGCTGCTGCCACTGAACCTCAAGCCCAACAAGATTATGTGATGACAACCAGAGCCTTGTAGCAGCTTTGGGCCGAGTCAAGTTGACGCACGTCCCATGTATTGTGCATGTGCTGGACCTGGTGGTGCAAAGGTTCCTAGACAGCTCTTGCGAGCAGGGACCTCACTCGTATTGTTTCATCTGACTGTGTTAGTACTCTGTAATATATTCTTCTGTTTGTATATGTTCCCCATGATCTGCTCTAACTTAGTATTATTATTATGAGCCAATTGTAGTAATGACATTGTCTGGATGTTTGGGATCACTCTCCTGCTGTTTTTGATACCTTTTTACTTTGTGGCATTTGTTTTCGCACCTGCCTAAATCTTTTGCACAGCATGAGAATGAGATTCCTGATGAGATCTCTGGTGTC
Organism: Engystomops pustulosus; assembly: GCA_019512145.1. Classification (NCBI taxonomy): domain Eukaryota; kingdom Metazoa; phylum Chordata; class Amphibia; order Anura; family Leptodactylidae; genus Engystomops; species Engystomops pustulosus. Next base: position 48,701 of record WNYA01000859.1, read on the forward strand.
CTACGTGTCCCCTCGGCCTCATCTACACGGAGTCACCGTCCACACGGAGAAGATAGAAGTCAGGAAACATCACATCCCGCAGGAGACGTCTCCGCTCACCAGTCACATATATAATTCATGTTACACTCAATGTTTAGAAACAGGATTCAACACTATTAATACAACCCGTGCAGGTAGGTCACTGGTTGGTTGGTAGGTAGTTAACTAATAGCAGATCACACAGATACAGGACACATATTATTATCCCATATATATTTTTCTTCTACATTTTTCCTGTTTGAATTTTTTTTTTTATAAATTTGATTCAAGGTTTTTTAAAATTTTGAATGTTTACTTTTTTTCCAACTTTTTTTAAAATCCCTTTTTTATTTTCCAGTGCTGAGGATCTTTCTATATTAAAGGTTTGAAGTCAACATAAGATCCGCTACAAATATACAAAAATTTACCATTCCCAAAATCACAGCAAACAATTATCCTGCACCTCGTAGAAAGATCAGAGAAGCAATGGGAATTACGTGTCACCCCCAGAGTCAGCAGAACGGTCAGTACTGGGGTTCAGGACACAACATTAATGATGATAATGAGGGAAATGATAGAAGAACACCAAGAGATGAGGAGTCGCTGTCCACAGACCGGAGAGATCCAGAAGAATTAGGAGAGAAGAGTCACCTCTGGATTTAGCAGTGAGGAGATCATTGGGGACTTTAGTAAGAGCAGTTTCAGTGGAGAACATAGAGCAGATTGTAGGGATCGAGGAGGGAGTATGCTGAGAGATAGCGGGTTATAGAGAATAGACCAGGCGTTCCAGGAGTTTGGAGATGAAAGGGAGGTTAGAGACTGGTCTGTAAATTATAATATGAAAGATCTGCTGCAGTTTGTGATTTTCTCCCCGGCAGTTTTAACACTGTAATAGTAATGATTAGTAACCAGGTGAGGGCAGGAGAAGACGGGGACATGGGTGACCACAAGATTCCTGTGAGACAGCATCAACGGCACATTGGTTCCAGCGTGTGATAACTGCAGGAGCTGAAACTGGGGCCCAGATGGAGACGGGGGCCGCGGCTGTGTCCAATATCTGCCCCTTCTTAATGCAGACAGCCACAGGACTGTGACATTGGGGCACATTTACTAAGGGTCCGCACGGCGCATTTTCATCGGGTTTTCCGACTATTTCCGATTTGCGCAGCACTTAAGAGGGGACTGACAACCCGACTGATTCGGACTAAGCGCATGATTTACAATTCAAATTGTGTCGCAACACGATGCCCTCACATACACCAGGAAGAAGGTGAACTCCGGCGGATTTCAGAGGGGAAGCAACAGATGCAGGAAAATGGACGCACGGTCTTGAAGAATCGCGCCGGACTTCATCCTCGTCAGACAATGCACCTTGGAGATCACGACAGGACCAGGTAAGTAAATCTGCCCCATAGTGCTTACACTGTTCAGCTCCAGGCCCCGCTAGTGGAAGGAGTCCCATACTGCTTCCTTTTACAGCAATTAAATCAAAGAGAGAACCCCCCTCCCCTCTATTTTTAAGAGTCAGAGAAGAGTCCTCTTATCTTTTGGGGTGACTTAGATTCTGAAAAGGAAATATACACAATAATATTGTAATGTAGAAGGAGGCAAACTCATTGTCAGCTATAAATAATGGCGGCACAAGTAAGACGTGACATGGGCTCCTTATCTTGACAGGTGGTTGGTTCCTTCTCTTGGTGTCCTGGTCATGGCTGATGTTTTGAACAATTCCTTGGTTCACTACTATCAGGATTTCATCCTTTAAACAATTCAACGTGATTTGAAAATGTTTTTCGGACACATTGTACTTCTGTAGTTGTGAATTTAAGTGACAAGTTTTGCGTTCGTTCTGAAAAAAAGTGAAAATTGGCAAAGTTTGTAAGAATTCTCATTTTCCAAGTTTGAAATGTTTCTGCTGTCCAGACAGGAATTAAAACTACCAAAAAAGCTCGAACATTCCGGGATGTCTGCTTTATGTGAGAATGATATGGTATGCGTCTCTAATTTTTATAGGAGTTCTGAGCTGCAGAACTTTAGGTCAATTTTTCTCATTCATGAAAATTGCCCAAAAATTCACATTTTGAGGCAACTCAGCCTCCAGTGACTGAGGCCTAAATTAATCGTAACACCCCATTAAAATGACCCCACTATAGGAAACTTCAACCCTCAAGTGTGCTAAAACAACTTCTATTAAGTCTATTAAACCTAGTTGGATTCACATGGGTTTAAAACAAAAATGGACCCGGCGATTTAGAAACTTTAGAATTTTTTTTGGAAAATACATAATTTAGGCCCCAAAACTGACCGTTACATAATAAATTAAATGAGAAACGCACTGCAAGCTGATGCCAATTCCTCCCGAGTGCTGATCCCCATATGTGGTGGTATAACCTGCTGTATGGGTGCACGGCCGGGGAGAGGATGAGCAGCAACATTCACAACAGATGTGTATGTACCATGTACAAGCTATAAATTTTTTTTTTGTCAATGTGAACATATGAGGCTATTTTTGTACGGGAGGTGATACAATGATAATAATTCATTTGGCGGTTTGTAGCCTCATTCATGAGATTTATTAAACTAATTCAAGGGGACACAAACAAAATCATCAATTTTTATTTGGATTTGTAAGCACTCAAGCATGCCCAAACCCCCCCCCCCCCCACCGATCACCATAACAAAAATTAATATTTTATCTTATTCTTTGCACTGCGATTGTGGTGATTCCTCATTTATATAGTTATATAGTTTTTCTTATCTTTCACATTATTTTTTTACTATTGACAAACTTTTAGGGCCATAACTTCTGTATTTTTCTGTTGTCAGATCCTGGTTGAGGGCTTATTTTTGCGAAAAAGAGTTGTGCTATTCAGTCGTATCAATATAGGGACCATAGCTTTTTTGATCAATTTTTAGAACATTTTTGTGTTGGTGTTGATGAAAAATTGGAATTACGAGAAGTTCTTAGTGTTTTTTTCGTAGTTCACGGAGCGGGTTCAATATTGATTTAGATTTAGTGTAATATTAATACGGGGACACGGTGATTCCAAATATGTAATTTTTTGAGGATCCCCAGGTAAGCAACCGAGGGGTCCGTCCAGTTGGACATGCTTACACGATGTGGTCAGCTTGAATCACAGCCCAACACGGCCACCAGCGAGACCTTGTTTCATGAAATCTTCTTCTGACGCGCTGCGATCCTATGTGTCCAGAGTTCCAATGTGTTAAGGAGACCTGTCGTGTTCCTTCTCCTGAGTTCCCGTCCCCTGTGTTCCTGTGTTCTGATATCCTGTGTTACCGCACCCATCTGCCGGGACTCCCGTTGCTGACCCGGATGGATTGACTTGCATCTCGCCGACTGCCCTGACATTGTGCCGGACCTGACCACAAGCCTGTCTTGAGCTAAGGGTACCTGGACCTCGGCTGCCACCGCGGGCTAGTCGCATCTGTGAACAACCTGGTGGTACCCCGGCAGAAGCGAAGACCATCCCGCCGGTGCGGCGGGCTCTGGTGAAAAACAGGTGCCACTTATATTTCGGTAACAGGGTCGGCTAGTACCAACTCTGCAGTGGTCCAAAAGAGCAGGAATCCCGAATCAGTCAGTAAGATAGAACCAGGATCCGCCGAGGTTCCGATTGTCCGGTTGGCCCTGATCTTGCACCATCGTGGTCCAGCAGACTGGCAGATTTGCTGCTCAGCGAGAACGAGCTAGGACAAGTCCCCGCCATACTGCAAGAGATGTTAGCCACCCCCATCAGCAACAGGTTCCTGAGACTGCCTCCCGTGGACTTCTGCAACCCCGCTGTCTTCTGGGCCTGATTAACTAGGCTACGGCGTCTATGCCCGGAAGTATGATGAGTGGCTGAGACGGCGATGTAAATTTAGACAGGGGGAAATCATCCGTGGGAGAATATGCTTTGGTGCGGTTAGGGAGCATGCCAAAGAGGTTAGGCACAAGCAACCCAATCCGTCATGACGCCCTCCTGCCTGTCTCTGCTTTTCCAAAGGCCATTCCAGGGGCCCTCTCCAGCTTTCCTCAAGACCATATGCAGAGGAGCTATGGAGGTGGACAGAGCCAGACTCTCATAGGAGCATATCAGAGGACGTCAGGGAATTTTCGAAAACTCTGCCTTATTGGGCCGTCCACGAGCACTTCATTGGTCCTTGTCTGCCCGTCCCCAAGAGTCGGGAAACGCACAACACCTAGGGTTATTGGGGAGAAGCGTCCCTAGTTGTAAGCGATAGTTTCTACACACCTGTTGATCCGGTGCTTCTCGGCATTGGCACCGGCACCCGATTCAGGTCTCTGCTTTCGTTGGACTCGTCCGCAGGAAACTTCGTGGATAACGCTCTGGTCTCCCAGCATCACAATCAACTGGTTCACCTTGAGACAGACTTTGGTCATCTCCGCGTCAGTAGCCAAATCCTCTCTGACCTGGTCCAGTACTGCACAAAACCTATTCCTTGCATGTCAGGTTGCTGAACAAGGAGAGACTTATTTTATGCAATACCACGGTCACTTCCTCAATCCTGTTGGGCCCATGGCGTTGGCAACTTATGCACCAGTACTCAAAACTGGAGACGGGGAAAATTCTACATTGGGGTCCAGAAGTGCCAGTCCCGCTGTATGGTGGCGCCTCTACCAGTACCATCTCTCCAGGTCTCCCAACGTCTACAAAATGTACCGTGACTTCAATGATGTGTTCTCCAAGAAGCAGCAGAGACTTTGCCGCCTCACTTCCTATGACAATGCCCTATTGATGTGCCGGATAATCTCCTCCCGAGGTTGTGTGTAACCGCTCTCTGTTTCCCGAGACCACAGCCAAGTCTTGAGTATATCAAGGAGGAAACCGCAAAGAGGTTCATACGGAAGTCCTCCTTCATGGGGCGCAGGGATTCTCTTTGTTAACTCAGAAAGACGGCTAATTGCATTGGACTATTGTGGACTTAAAAGGGATCACGGGTTAAGAACTGCTATTTTCTGCCATGATCACGAGATCTTTGACCGCCTTGAACGTTCCAGGATTTTCTCAAGCTGGACCTGCGTAAGGCCTAAACCTCATCTGGCATCCGCAAGGGTGACACAATGCGGGAAGACCGCTTTAACACCCGAAATGGAACATTTTGAATATTTTGTGAGGCCATTTGGACTGTAATGCTTTCAGCTGTCTTCCAGGAATGCGTCAATGACATCTTTTGAGATTTTCTAACAGGTGTGGTGGATTACTTGGATGACTTTTAGTCTTCTCTCCGTCACAAGCGGCAAGTTCTTGCATGTCTCGGGCTAATCATCTCTACGCCAAGCTAGAGAAGTGTTGTTCCACCAATTTAAAGGCCTACCTTTCCTCGGCTACATAATCTCCAACAGGCACGACAAGTGATGTTGGGACTTTGGGGATACTGCACCTCCTGTGCCCAAATAAGCATTTCCGTCTGAAATGAGCTGGTTCTCCTGATCCATTGCGATATACAGTTGTCCGTGGTCACAGTACAATCATCTGCCGGTGATTTTCCAAAAAGATGTCTTGCAAGCCTCTTCTTCAACATATGTTCTGGCAACTGGTCTTCCTTCAACACATCGTCTCTGATCGGGGAGTTCAGTTGTTCCGCTTTCTGGAATTCTCACTGCAGCCAACTGCAGGTTAAAAGTTGGATTTCTCCTCAGCTCACCACCATCAGTCCAATGGGACAAGTGGAGAGGTAACCAGGCACTGGGATGACCTTCTTCATTTGTTTCGCCGCTAAGACGACTTGTCCAATCTGTTGCCTTGGGCGGAGTTGTCTTTTAATTTTGGATTCCAAATCTTCTGGCGCAGCTCCCGTCTCATTGTCTATACAGACCAGCCCCCTTCTCTTCCTCTGCTTGTGTCATCGGATGTCCTGTTGGTTGAGAGTGGTACGAGAAACTGGGCGCAGACTCGCCTGGCGTGTACAGGTTTCTGCCCGTACCAAGCTCAAGGCTGACAAGAGACACAGGCTCCTGTACCTGACTAGATCTTCCGGTGTCATACAAGCTGCGCTTCCTCCCACCATCGCGCATCCCGAAAATCCTTCCATGTCTCCCTACTCAAGCCTGTCGTAGAGGGGGAGGCCGAAGAAGGAGGCGTACTGTCAGGGGTGTTCCCGCGCCCAGATCGCGGGTTGCCGACTCACTCGTGACCTTCGCTGTCCTGGGCACAATGCAGTGTGTCCTAAGGTGTGCGCGGTGGCTTCAGGGACATTAAAGGGCCCGCGCACCATTAATGGGCTAGCCTTTTCCCAGAAGGCTATTTAAAACCTGTCTCTCCCTGACGGAACTTTGTGCACAACAGAAAGCACACAGCGATCCTGACAATACTGTGTGTTCCGGAGATCCCCTGTGTCATGATACTGAGTTCCTGTGCCCTGCCTTTCCTGTATCTCGGGTTCGTGCCACCGGCCGGACCTCCCGTTGCTGACCCAGGATGGACTTGACCTGTATCTCTGCCGCCTGCCATGCCCTGTGCCTGGATCCGACCACGAGACTGTCTTCTGCTAAGGTGACTTAAACCTCGGCTGCCACCGCGGAGTTCACCGACAACCACCCAACTAATGCTCTGCTTTCCTTTTTTCTTATGCCCTAACTGTGCTTGGGGCTTGCAACACAATAAAGAAAGTAAATCCACTCTCTGTCTGGAATTCAGTCGTCCGCCCCCCAATTTGTCGCGCATGGAAGTCAGTGCAACTGAGCCACAATCCGATCGGGTGTGACACAATCCCAGCTTCAGGACACCTGATAAATACCTGTGCAAGCCGTGTAATCCCCGAAATAGGTGAAACAGTCTGAGGAAGCGCAGCAAGCCCCCTAGTAAATTAGCCCCAATGTTATAACTAGCGGGAGATTACCTACTGGCATGTCTTAAGAAGGGGGGGGTTCCCCGGAAACATCACAGGACGAAAGCTCATGTAAAAGACATCCGGTCTCGTCGGTGTAAGGTTCTGTCCCGTTATCCATGTGAGTCGATATAAATATGGGAAGACGGCCAATATTCCAAAGAAGACGGACTAAGAAAGTATTTACAGACTGAAATCCATATTAAAGTGTTTTATAGTGTAGGATCCAAATGGACTGTGGATTACTACCAAATAATGAGAAAAATAGAAAGAAGTAAAAGAATTTTGGTATAATATGGTATTTTCACTAAAGGAATGAAAAATCAATTGCTTGTATGGCGATTTTTTTTGTTGTATATGTGATTTTTGAATCCAGTTAACGCTTTTATACTTATTACTTCACATATACCCAAGATTTTACTGAAAACTATGTAGAGTAACAAATGATCAGCAGCTATAAGAATGGAGCACAAGTAAAGACGTCGACATGGGCTCCTTTTAACGACAGGTGGTTGGTTCTTCTCTTGATATGTTGTTGGTTTTTAGTGTCTGGTCATGGCTGATGTTTGACAATTCCTGGAGGTCAATACATCAGGATTATCTCTTGGGTTCCCGGGGTTTCCATGAAGCCGACGTCTCTGTTCATCCCATTTTTCCTGGCCATCTCGTGATTCTATTCTCCACAGTGTTATCATCCATGTAGGCGACGGAGAGCTCATGCATGATCCGATGATGTTCCTCATCTCCCTGCTGTCTGCTGTGAACATCTGCCAACACAACCACCATATCCCCACAGATGCTCTCGGATTCCTCCTCCACCAATTCACATTCTCGCTGGTTGGATGTTTAACCAAATGTGATTATCTACGCCCAAGTCTTGATGGACTATAGCATGCACTGAGATGGCACTGGACCGATCATATCGCAATCTGTAAGCGCTACGACAGCATATTAAGAACGGGGGGGGGGGGGGGGGGTGGGGGGGGGGGGGGGGGGGGGGGTGAAACAACATGATCCTACGACTATGGCATCCCTCCGCACGCGCATTTGATTATAACTCCCATCATCTACCTTGATTCGCAGAGTACAGTTCTGCAAGTCAAATGTCATTACCCATTCGCCTGTGAGCACAAGCCGCTGATGAGCTTATCTTGTGGGGACATCTCCAAAAAATAAACATCTAGGTGACCCTGCGAGTCTTATCCCGTCTATTTGATATCAGCTTCTCTCATCCATACACTGTGAATCATGAGGGAGCATTCACATACTGGGGCAACAAGACAAAGGACCCTCCACACATGTCGGGACACACATCCTGGTCATCCTGATGTTTCTTCTTAGGCTTCATGTCATCGTTGGGTACAGAGCGTTCACGATCAGCGTCACAGGACACACACAATCTTATCAGCGTCACCTACCTGCTCGTTCTGCCCTAATCAATCCATGATCTACGGTTCTTAGGACAAGGAGATCAGACATCGGAATAATCAACTGTTTCATTTTCTATGACAGCATCAGGAGAGCACTTGCCCATCTATGTGCCGGTTATTGAATACGGTTAAAATACAACTTAGTTGATTCACCAAACCTGGAGTAGCAGAGAGAATATTTTGGAGGGTTGTGTAGTTCAAAATGTAGAAGGAAGAGGAGACAACATCAGAGACGTGCCACAACAGTTGTGAGATGGAAACTTACTGGAAAACTTTGGATTGTACTTCTCACAAAATACGCTACAATGTTTGTCCTATATAACGGCAGTGAATATTTTCTGGAGAATGCTAATCACCGGGAATACAATACACTTGGATCGTGAATCCATCATGTATATAACGGCAGGGAATCTGTCTGGGTTACACTGAAATTCAGCACACCCCCCCAAAACGGAAGATATGCTACAGGCTACAAAAGTTGTAAACAATTTTATGTTATTATGATAGAATACGGGAAAACTATTACAATCTAAAGCAACAAAGTGAATTTTATACAACGTGGCAACACCCCTGCCATAAAGGGCAGAGGAGTAGTTGCAAACACCCCGTGCTTCCCAGATTAGGAAATAGCAGCTGTAGATCCTGTCTGAACAGGCAAGGGTTAGTGGCTGAAGTTTCACCCAATTGTATTGCACAGTAAAAAAACTTTGGAGCTGTGATTGGAAAGTTATCCATCACATGACCGGATAATAAAAACCCCATGACAGGGAGGGGGTGGTCATCTTTTACCACCAGCCCTTCGCTGAAAGCACATCCTGTCACAAGAGGAGAGTTAAGAGAAAAAACAGTGTCAATCCACCATTCAGGGCGACACTTAGCTAATCCTAGGACAGAGTCTGAAGACTCAGAGCTGCAGCTTCCAAACTGGACACAGCTCCTCCCAGCCACCTCTAAAACGGGCTGGGAAATCCTGAGGACACCTCTCCATGACCATCCAGTTAACCAGTTCTGCGTGGAGAACGTTTAGGCATGTTTGCGTGCTGTTGGTTCTAATAAAGAACAATAAGTTATTTTGCACAACGTTTGGCCTCTGTCATGCTACCTGGATACAGATGTCACCAAGGCTCCCCCATTCATACCGAGGACTCCACCATCAGAAACTTAGGGGTTTCCAAGGGAGAACCAGACATCAGCCTCTCCATTATTTCTGCACACAATACATGCTGGGCTTGCCAGGCTGTAGGACAGCACTCCAGTCCCCATACAAAACACCGTGAACACAGCGTGCCTAGGCCGCAACCACCAGCCACTATGGGTATTCTGGGGCCCGGATGCTCAGGCCCCAAGAACAGGCAAGGCCCCGGTGGGGAAGGTTGTAGTTGGCGGTCACGAACAGGATTATTATTCCGTGTTTATATGGCACCATAGAATGTCCTTTATTAAACGGACTGTGCTGCCTAACCCTGCTGCGATCCGGTTAAGGCTCAAGTGATTTGTGTGTAAAAAATAGCCACTTCTCCAGCACCCAGAAGGTCATCCCTGCTAAAACAAGTTGTCAGTCTGCTACATTCCCTTTATCCTTATTCTTTCCTTTGTATTTGTCTTCTTTTTTTATTTCTGCGCTGAAGCAACGCTGAAAAGTTAATCTCTGAAGTCTGTGTGGTGCAGCAAGGAGCTTCAAGCCAGCCAAAACTCACTGGCGGGAAATCAGGGACTCCCCAAGCTCGAATGGCCACAATTCCTGCCTGCACTCGTGGCACAGGAGGAAATAGAGGCCGCCACCGCTTTGCAGGAAGAAACATGGGACCACAATCTAGTCAGTGACGGAGCACTATGGACTACACAGGTGGTCACTGCGGCCCCTTACCAGTACCATGCTGGTAACCAGGCCAGCGTTGGCACCACATGAGGAGGCCCCAACTCCTGTTCAGAAGCCACGTTCCCGGGCCTGTGCGCATGAAGTCACCCTCACCGCTTCCACTGTCCATGTGGAGCCTCCGGTTGTTCATGCTACTGTCCGGCCAACTGTGGATGACCAGCGGTTGATGACAGGCCGCTCGAGAGGGTGCCTGGATCCAATAACACCCGACAACAGGCCAGGGTCCACGCTTCGACTGGGCGGGGATCGCTTCGCCACCCAGATTACAATGCATGGAGGTCTTCTTTCCCCACTGGTCCGTCAAGTGGCCCGATTTTCCAGAAACGAATAAAAAAAAAGAACTTTCGGGCACGGGAGGGGATTGAGTTCTCTCTGCAGGTAGGACCCCAAGTACCTGCTGGCTGGTGTCACCAGATCCCCGATCCCGAGAGGAGGCCTTATGAGGACCTCTCGAGGAAGACGTCTGGTGAGGGTTTTACGTTTTCTACGGGCTGCAACTTCGCAGGCAGTGCACCCACATGAGCGCCCCATTACGGCGGCGCAGCATGGGTCTCATCGCCATCCATGGGGCAGGCCTGGTCCAGGGGAGTATCACGGCAGTATCTCCAGACCGCAAGTGGGAACAGATTTCAAGGTTCCTACAGGGAAAGTTGGTTCGGCAGAGGAGCCCCATATGGGGGCTCAACATGAAGACTTTCATCCAGCAGCTGCCTACCCGTGGGGTAATGAAACCGGTCTCCAGAAATTTGGAGGCGGAGGGAGCCCCGGGGCTGCCCGCAGACACATTTATTTGTTCCTGGGGGAACCCATCGATTGTTCTGGACTCTTGCCTGAACAACAGGCTGAGAGGGCCGATACACCCGAGATACAGCGCTTCCCCTGAATATCAGGATTTCGAGAGGACATGAAGATCCTCCAGTCCGGAAACTACCACTGGAGGTCCCCAGCCTTTTGCTGTTGCCCCACACGATCCTGATCGGGCCCGGAACCTGCATTATTGCTCCAGAGCAACTGAGTATCCCCTGATGGGCCGAAAACCCATTCAATTACTGGAAAGTGTAAATAGAACATTTGCAGCTATTACTCCCGTCGGGCTGCACCACTTACTCCATATAGAGCCAAAGACTATCCTGGGACTCTTCCCTAGTTTATAAGTCAAGAGAATATCCTGACCTTTCTCCTTAGTGGTGCTTACTAGCACCCACCTGTGCTGAAGCAGTCATCACACAAGGAGCTGTCCCCAATCTGAGAGAAGACTTTGTTTTTCTGCACTGTTTCCACATCAAGCTGTGCCTAGAGAATGGACTCTCATCTTGCAAAGAGCTCTCTGAGAGGACTGTAGCCAGATACTCAAAAGTTGCATGTAGTTTGTTTTGCCACTTAATGCCTTTTGTTTCAAAAAAAATGGACATTTTGTTTGATTATACATGCCTTTTTCTCCCTAGGAAAATGGACATGACTAAATTTGCTACCAAGGTATGACTGTGTCGGACCGCTTTGTACTATGTCTTTGGAACCCTGACGCAGGCTTAAGCCTAGAACATAGCTCAGTCGTGTGTGGCCTCTGTAAATGCAGCTCCTTAGGGGAACCAGACTGATCAAAAAGTAAAAGCCTAGAATATCACCACACCCCACCAAAAAAAAAAAAAAAAAAAAACAAAAAACATGGGTAAGGACCATCAGACGGCAGGTATAATGAGTACAATTTATGTGTATCTTCTTTTCACTAGGGGAAGTGTTTCCAAACAATTCTCAGCCTTGGTTGCAAGGAGTGGATTACAGGACATGACACCACACCTTTCCTGCCCAAACAGTTGGGTTAAGCGTGTTAGCTACAGTGCCCTCTCCAGGTAGGGAGCTGTCAGAGGAGGTCAGAACCCTCTAAGAAAAAAAAAGTTCTAGCACTGGCGTCATTGGGTATGAGCAGCTGTAATCCTGTCGGAACAGGCAAGGGTAAGTGGATGAAAGTTTCAACCAATTGTATTGCACCATGTACACTGGAGTGTGATGGAGAGTTAGCCACCACCTGAACAGGATAATAAAAACCCCCTGAACAGGGAGGGCTGGTCCTCTTTTAAACACCAACGCTCTACCCAGAGAGCAAATCTTATCACAGAGCGTGAGAGAAAAAAACGTGGTCACTCCACCATCAGGGCTGACACTTAGCTAATCCTAGGACAGCGTCTGAAGAATCAGCGCTTGCAGCTGTCACAACTGGACACAGCTTCCATCCCAGCCTGCATCTACAACCAGTGGCGAAACCATTCCTGAGGACACTCCCATGACCACTCCAGTAACAGTTCTGCTGTGAGAACCGTTTAGGCCAGTTTGGTGCGTGTGTTCTAATAAAGAACTGTGAGTTATTTTGCACAACGGGGCCTTCGTCTGCACCATGGATACGGCTGTTGCCAACATGAGCCTCCCCATCCATCACCACAGGGACATATATTACAGACCTTAAGGCCGGTTGCCCCAAGGAGATTAGTACATCCGGTTCTCCCTCAATATTTCTTGGCACACACCACCCACTGGAGGACCCTCCAGGCTGTAGGACAGCCCTCCTGTTCCCCATACCAGCACCTGTCACAGCGTGCCTAGGCCACAACATCAGCCCCACTACGATATTCTGGGCCCCGGCTGCATGCAGGCCTCAAGAAAGGCTAGGCCCCCAGTGGGGATGTGTAAATGGTTTTAGTCTATCTTGGATTTTTTGTCTCAAGGGTTCAGTTCTGTAGAAGGAAATCCCATCAGTTTTTTCTTGTGAGAACAGGGTCTTTTGATTCTCAAGGTGGACATATCACAATGTACAGCTGTAGGATGTGTGCAAGAAGCACTAATATAACATGGATGGAGATTGAGGGGGGGGGGGGGGCTTTGGCTCCTACATGAATATTTTCTACGTTCTGTAGTGAAGACGACGTGCTGAGAGGATGTTAGAAGCCTGGTGGAAGGTAGCACACACCTATTGGTCACCACTGATGCCTCTAATGTGGTGCGTCCTCCTCTTACCATGTACCAGTTGTCCCGCTTGATGTCCACAACCAATTAAGCCTAATAAAATATTGTCATTGCCGATTCTTCATTTACAGACTTCAAATGATGGAGGTCAGGAAAATGTCTAACCAAAACTAGAAGGAAACCAGAACCGGCCATTAGTAATCAGACAATGTGCACATCAGTTACATAAGGGCGTCCCCCATTAAATGCAATGCACAGTTATGGTGTTTACTGTGTTAAAAAAAAACTTTCTACCTGGAAATGGCAGGCCATTGAAGTCAGAGAGGGGACGCCTTATCTTTGAGGTGACCCAGATTAACACAATTTTATCAAAAGTGCACAAACCTTTTGATAAATGATGCACTGTTACGGTTGCTCCCCACGACCATATCGCAGCTCAACCGTGCCCCTCAGGACCACTGGCGCCGTGCCTGCACTGCTCACTATAACTGCTCTGCATTCCCGACCTGGGCCCGTGATCTCTGGGCGCACACCACTGCTCAGAAGATTTAAGGGCCAACGCTCAATATTGGCGATGGTCATTTTCCCAGAAGGCATGTTTAACCTGCCGGTCTCAACACACCCTGCCGGATCTTCATGCCCTGTGCCTTAGAGAAAGCTTTGTTATGATACCCTGCGCTGTATTGTCATTTTCCCGTTGTGACCCAGGTTCCGTTCCGACCACGTCCTCTACTGCCTGCCTGACCTAGTTGTGCTACGTCCCGACTTTGATCCCATGCTGCTCGTCTCTCTCCTAGCCTTATCCAGCATGTCACGTCTGTGGCATTTCAACTGATGGTACAGCGCTGCAGGAAGACCATCCTACTTTGCGGCGGCTATGCGTAAAAACCAGGTGCCACTTCGATCTGTTCCCATGTTAGGTTGTGTCTGCGGGGGTTCAGAGGACCACCTACTTCGATCCTGACAATAAGATCCGGACCAGGATCCCGCCGAGGTTCCGGTCCAGCCAGATTGCCACGCAAGCAATTAATGCTCCTGTTAGCTGTTCACCGTGAACCTAGGATACGACGATTATGTCGGATAAGTACGATGGGAACCCCAAGATGTGCAGGAGGCTTGATAACCCAGTGCTCCATGGCATATTGAACTTATGCCGTCTCAATTTGCACAGAGAGATCCAAGTTGGCATTATCATCAGTCTCCATTTCGGGAAAGGCTCTGGCTTCGGCTACCCTCTTTGGGACAGAGAAGATCCGGTCACGGCTTACTCACACGGCATTCCAGTCGGTGTTTGAAGAAAAACTTAACGGGCCTCCTCTGGCGCGGTAAATACCAGGTGCCATTTAGATTCCGTTCCAGGTGTGGCTTGTGTCTGCGGTGGTTCAGAGGATCACCTACCTCGATCCTTACATAAGATCCGGCCATGGCATCCGCCGAGAGTCCCGGTCCCAGCAGATGCCGCGCAAGCAATTGATTGTTCTGGTAGCCTGCCCGTCGTTGAACCTAGGCTAGACTATCTATGCCCGGCTACCCTCTTTGGGAACAGAGATTGATCCGGTCACGTCTACTCACACGGCATTCCATTCAGTGTTTAAGAACCTTAACGGGCATCATCTGCGGAGGAATGCGATGATGAATCGGTGAAGAGGAAATCGTATGTGGGAGAATATTGCGTCTCCAGTACATACCCTGGCTCATGAACTCTCCTGGAACAATACGACCCTGTCCGCACATTCAAAAAAGGACTCTCTGCTCACGTTTAAGGACGGCTTTGGCCCTCATGACCTGGAGTCTACTCTGAGTGGTCTCATCACTTAGCCACTCGGCTTGACATGAGTTTATGGAGGTGACGAAGCAACACCGAGACCCCCAGTCAGCCAATGTTACATAGCGTGGCTTCTTGCTTTCCAAAGGCCGCTCAATCATCCAGCCGTAACGTAGCGGGGAGCCTATGCAGGTGGATAGAGCCACACTCTCCTCCTAGAAGAGTTCCAGAAGACGTAAGGGGAACTTGATGTATTGTGTACTGCATGGGCAGTCTTGTCCTGCCATCGAAACATCCGGGAACGCTGGCCACATAGGGTTATTGGAGAAGCGTCGAAGGTTAAGCAGCTTCTCCATGTGTGACTATTCCTGTGCTTCCCAGCATTGGCACCTGCACCTAGTCCAGGTCTCTGCTTTCTTGGACTCCAGTTCTACATGGAACTTTGTGGTGCCAATTTGGTATTCCGGCATCCATCCTGTGCGTCCTTCTTGAGAAGCCTATGGTCATCTCATCGGTCAGCGAACAAATCCTCTCCGATCCGGTACCCACGAGCCAATTTCCCTGCAGGTCAGTGTTTCATAAGGAGAGACTGTCCTCTAGTCGGGCACGCTCTACCTTGTCTCTCCTTGCAGGTCCTGTGGGTGGCTACAGCTCCATGCACCTGTTCTCAACTGGATGATGGGGGAAATTTCTTCGTGGAGGTTATAGTGTCAGTCCCCTCCCCCCCTGCTGATGGTGGTGTCTCACAGTACCCGTCTGGCCTCCCAAGTCTTGGAGAGCCTACCACCTGGTACCGGACTTTGCTAGTGTTCTCCAAGTAGCAAGCAAAGACATTGCTGTACATCGTCCATACAATTGCCCTAGGAAATGTTGCCGGGTACCTTCCTCTCCGAGGTTGGGTGTTACCCTCACCCGTACCCGAGACCCATGCCATGTCGGGAGTATGTTAAAGAGAACTGCAGAGAGTGTTTATATGTAAGTTCTCCTCTCCAGCGGTACAGGGTTCTTTTCGGTGACCAAGGAAGACGGCTCCCTTGTACCTTGCTTTGATTATCACGGACTTAACATGATCACGGTTAAGAAAGGCCCAAGAGCCGAATACTCAAGAGCGGATTCTTTTCTAAAACTTTTTCTCCCGTGAGAGAAATTACTAATTGGGGACAGAGAACTTGTAGCCATAAAAACTTGCCCTGGAAGAATGGTGATATCTTTTGCAGGAAGCCCGTCTGCGTATAGAATATCATAAAAACTCTTGTTCTCCAGACAGCTTAATAACTATGCAAGCCCGTTGGTCACTCTTTTTCTCAACTCTAAACTGTTATTTTCCACTTTTGACTGCAGGAAAAATATCAAACGGATGTCGGTTCTCAGCAGATTATCTCTCCGGAACAATTGTGTCGTTGCCGCTATTGATGGACGTTGGCAGCTTCCCCTGGCAATATGTATGTCCACCTACACTGCCCGGAAGAGGATTTTGTATAGGAAACATTCTTCACACCTGGCTGGGCACTCTGGGGTGCAACGTCCGTGGCCTCATCGCCCGCTTCTACTCGTGACCTGATTGGTCACAACAATGTACGGGGACTTTCTGGGTGTGCACAGGATTGAGGAGTGGGTACGAGATCTGAAGTCCATCTGGGAGCAGACTCGCCTTTCTTGTTACGTATTCTGCCCCGAAATAGATCCAGGAGACAAGAGATGCAAGCCTACTACTGTTTCCTCCAGTAAGTCACAGCTGAGTCCTGGAAAAACTGCGCCACGATTCCTGGTTCTTTTGAGGTGCTGACTCGCATCAATTTGTCGTCCTACAAGCGCGCCTCTCCTCCCACCAGCGCATCCAGAACTCCTTTCAGGTCTCCGGCTCAGCCTGTCATCCTGAACGCTTCTCCCGGCAAGTACCCACTCCTGCTCCTGTGCTGATCTGAGGTAATGAGATCTGAAGGGCGGGGGTAATGTCACGGGTGCTCCCCCGAACCGCATCGAAGGTAGCAAGCTCACCTGTCTCGGTTCGGATCCGACCCAGGCCCTTGCTTCAGGAGATTTAAAGTTCTAGCCTCTGCTAATTGATGCTGGTCCATTTCCGCAAAGGCTATTAAAACCTGCTTCTCTTCATCACACCCGCCGGAATCTTCCTGCCTTGTGCCTTAGCGAAACCTTTGTCTGATGCCCTGCGTGTTATTGTTCTTTTTTTTTTTTTTTTTTTTTCCTTTTTTGTTCTGATTCCCCGTTGTGGACACCGTTCAGTTCCTGACTACGCTCCTCATCGCCGTCTTGACCTATTGCTACATCCCCAACTCTGATCCCGTGCTGGCCCGTCCAGACCTCCTGCTGTCCACGACTATGAGATTGCATGCCGTACTCTACCTCGACCTGGCTGCCATCACGGGACAAGGTGGAACGATCTGGTGGTACCTCACCGCCAGCAAGACTATCCTACATTGCGCGGGCTCTGGTGAAGGACAGGGTGTCACTTGGTCCCAGGTGTCTCGTCGGTGGTGGTTCAGAGGATCCAATACCTCCAATCCTGACATGTACCTTTCCTTTCAGGAACAGGATTGTGTAATAGGGATTTAAACTAAGTCTCACGCAATTCTCAGATTATCGCACAATGGGGCAGATTACTGACCCGGCCATTCGCGATCCAGAGGAGACGTTCTCTGAACAGGATTCGGGTAAGGACGGGTTTATGATGCCAGTTCTCCGACGTCCACCAGGTGGCGCGCTGCATGAAATGCATCTGATCGCACGGGAATACACCGAGCCAGACAGGTGAAGGTAAGCGCTTCCCAGTGACATTTCGGGTTATTAAATGCAGGCGGGTTTTTCCGAACACGTAGGGTTTTCGTTCGACCAGCCCCCCCCGATTTCCGTAGCGTGCATGCCAGCGCTGATGCACCACAATTCCGACGCGATGCGCCAAAATCCCGGGGGCAACTTCAGGTACAATCGGCCGCAAATCGGAAATTTCGGGTAACAACGTCGCGGGAAAAAAAAAAAAAGCGAATCGGGGCCCTCCTTAGAAATGACCCCCCAATGAGTCAATTATGAATCCAAATGTGCAGGGACATGTGATTGCAGTATGCCAAGTTTCAGTATGGTCCACACCAAGATAAAACCACATCACAGACATGAACTGGTTTAGACAAGTCTCCTTCCTCCTCTCATGCTGTCCTCAGCGCAGCGCCCACAGCCACCACTTCTAGCTTAGCCATGGGGAAGTGGCAAGGCACCAGGCCGCGTGTGTAAAACTCATCTGGCGGGCAAATAACCACACACCAGAAGCGTGGACTGAGATCCGGAGCAGACAGAGGGGTGGCTGCTTGCCATGCTGAACCTCAAGTTCCCAACAAGGTTATGTGTGATGACAACAGAGCCTTGTGCAGCTTTGGAAGAGCCCAAGTTGACGCACGTCCCATGTATTGGCATGTGCTGGACCTGGTGGTGCAAAGGTTAGGACAACAAACGACCGAAGAAGCTGCTGAAAGACACTAATCACAGATCTTGTATTGGAAGTAAGAAACTCAGCACGGAGATTGTTATTGTGAAGAAACCTTTTTGTTCACTTCATAGATTGTAAGCTCTTGCGAGCAGGGACCTAACTCGCATTGTTTTCACTGCCTATGTTAGTAATCTGTAATATATTCTTCTGTTTGTATATTTCCCCATGATATGCTAAACTTAATATTATTATGAGCTAGTTGAGTAATGACATGTTGGATGTTTTTTCCGGATCAACTCTACTACTGTTTTGATCTACTGTCTTTGGTACTTTGGGGATGGGTTCGACCTGGCCAAATCTCACACCCTTTCCTGATGAGATCTCTGAGCGTACTACGTGTCCCCTCGGCCTCATCTACACGGAGTCCACCGTCCCCACACGGAGAAGATAGAAGTCAGGAAACACAATCCCGAGGAGACGTCTCCGATCACAGTCACATATAAATTAATGTTACACTCAATGTTTAGAAACAGGATTCAACACTATTAATGCAACCCGTGCAGGTAGGTCACTGGTAGGTGGGTTATAGATAGCTAGGTCACTGGTAGGCAGGTTACACACAGATAGAGGATACATTGTCATTGTAATGGGGATCACATGTCACATGTCACATCCAGGGTCAGCAGAACGGTCATTACTGAGGTTCAGGACACAACATTAATGATGATAATGAGGGAAATGATAGAAGGAAACCAAGAGATGAGGAGCTGCTGTCCACAGACCGGAGAAAGCAACACTGAAAGTGGGGCCAGAGAGACAGGAAGAAAACCAAGAGAGTGCAGTGTCCTTCAGGCCAATAGAGCGAAGCCTCCTGAGGAGATGCTGTAGGTCCATATATCGATCGCTGCCGAGGAGATCCAGAAAACGAGAGAGAATAGTCACAACCTGGATTTAGCGTGAGGAGATATGAAAGAAATTTAGCTTCAGTAGACGAATAGAGCGGAAACCAGATTGTAGGAGGGATCGAGGGAGGAGTTGGCTGACAGATAGGCAGTAGAGAAATAGATCAGGCGTTCCAGGAGTTTGGAAATACAAGGGAGTTAGAAACTGGTCCGTAAATTTTAAAATGAAAAATCTGCTGAAAGTTGTGTTAGAGTATCCTTGCGGGCTGGAAGCGAGGCTCCTCAGCAGGGCAGTTTAACACTATAATTGTAATGATTAGTAACCAGGTGAGGGCAGAAGATGGGGACATGGTGGACGACACCATGTGAGATGGAATGATGGCACGTGGGTGTGATAGGTGAAGGTGGGGCGACGGGCCCACATGTAGGAGACCCCGCAGCTGCATGAGTGCTGTCCAGCTCCAGGCCCCCCTGATAGTAGGGCCCCAGAAAGCTGCCTCTTACAGCACGACCTGTGCTCCCTCTGCTTTTCACTCCTGCAGCAATTGGGTCCATGAGAAGAGATTGGGGCAGCAGAGTATGACAGGAGAGTCCACGGCCTCAGACTGCACATGAAGAGGAGGCAGAGCTCCGTGTGTAAACCATCGGCCCGTAGGCGGAACACACGACATGGGGGTAACGAATAGGTAAACAGGGGCCCAGAGTCCTCTATTTATGCCACTAGGTGGGTGGAAATTCATCTCAGCAAGAATTCCCTTCCTCCCCCCGTCCCAGAGAAGTCAGAGAAGAGTCCTCTTATCTTTTGAGGTGACTAAGATCTGAAAAGGAAAATATACAATGATATTGTATGTAGACGGAGGCAAAACTCCTCATCGTCAGCTATAAAATAATGGCCGGCACAATAAGACGTGAAATGGGCTCCTTCTATTCTTGACAGGTGGTTGTTTCCGTCTCTGGTTCCTGGGTCAGGGCTTGATGTTTGAACAATTCCTTAGTCCACTACTATCAGGATTCATCTCCTGGGGTTCCCTGGTTTCCATGAGTCGCCGACGTATCTTGTTCATCCAATTTTTCTGGTCTACTGGTGATTCTATTCGCCAACACGTATCATCCATTGTAGTGCGGACAGAGAGCTCCCTGCATGCTCCGATGATGTTCCTCATCTCCTGCTGTCTGCTGGAACATCTGCAGCACAACCACCCTCATCCCACAGATGATCTTGGATTTATCCTTCACCCGATTCAATCTCGCTGGTTGGATGGTTAATCCAAATGTTCTTCATTTATTCCACGTCAATGGACTGCAACATCTGCTGATGATGGCACTGGACCGATATATCGCAATCTGTAAGCCGCTGCGGTACAGCAATATAATAACCAGGAACAACCTGGTTCTCCTGTTTATCGCAGCCCTCGCTCGCAGCGTTTTGTTTATAAGTCCCGTCATCTACCTTGCTTCGCGAGTACAGTTCTGCAAGTCAAATGTCATTCCCCATTTCGCTTGCGAGCACATGGCGCTGATGAGCTTGTCTTGTGGGAACATCTCCAAAAATAAACTTGTAGGTCTGACCCTGCGAGTCTTATCCCTTCTTTTTGATATCAGCTTCCTCTCCATCTCATACACCTGTATCATGAGGGCAGCATTCACCATATCAGGGGCAACAAGACAAAAGACCCTCCACACATGTGGGACACACATCCTGGTCATCCTGATCATCATCTTCTTTAGGCTCTCGTCATCCATTGTGTACAGAGCGTCACGATCAGCGTCACAGGACACACACAATCTGCTCACTGCCATCTACCTGCTCATTCCTGCCCTGATCAACCCCCTGATCTATGGTCTAAGGACCACGGAGATCAGACATCGGATACTAAAACTGTTTGGTTTTTGTGATGACATCAGGACAGCGCTGCCGCCAAAGCTGGAGTAGCAGCTAGAACATTTAAAAGGGTTGTGTAGCTCATGAATAACTTGTCACAAAATAGATAGAGGCCAATGAAAGTACCACACGTCAGAAAATCATATCATTTAGACCAGGAAAAAGGGACGTGTTATAGGTAATATCTGCCCCTTCTATGCAAACGACACATAGGTGAAACCAATGAAAAGTCTTTATTCCCATAAATACAAATGTACACCCAATGTGTAAACCAAAACAGTATAAAAGCAATAAAATCACGATACAAAATGTCTGAGTCTCAATTAGCGCAAAGGTATAATGTGCCAATAAATGCACATTGTTGCTATAGTCAACCATAAATATATGCTCACGCAGATGAGCTAAGAGGTTGCGAAGCCACACCACCCTATAAGGCGGCGCAGCCTGTGCCATGTCTAATGGAAACTAAGGAACTACACATTGTAATACATAAATAGGATCAAGCACTAGAAAGATCAAAAAATGCAGGCAGAGTAATAAATGTAAAAATATCACCGGGTTTTGGGTAGATGGGACTGGCTCCCCACGCGTTCCGCCACCGAGCCTGGTGGCTTCCTCAGGGGTATGTGGCTCTTAGCCTGGTATAGCCCTTTTATACAAAAAGAAATTGTGGGTGATGGTTAGCTCACCTGATGGGCGCTGATGATGGACGAAGTGAGCGTCTGGGGGTGAGGACTGCGCATGCGCCCGCCGCTAGGTCACATGACCGGCCCAATCCTCCAGCCTCCAACTTGGGCGGGCCATGTGACGTCGCGGCCAAGCGCACGCCCAGCTAGTGTGATGCCTGGTGACGTGAGGGGGCAGGACTACGGGTCTGAGTCAGGTAAGTAGGATAAAATACAGTGGGGGTTGCATGATGCCACTACGGGGTAATTGAAACGAGGTAGAGCATTTTGTAGAAAGCATTTTGTCACATATTTAAGTCAATGTAGTCAACTGACTGATGGTGATTAAGGGTAAAGAGATGAATGTTCATAAGAAAAGAGGTTCTCTCCAGAGAAGTCTTGCCGGCAATTAGATGTCTATGTTGTTGGATAGCACTGGATTCTTCTTCTGATGTGGATCATGCTGGTTCTCATATTATCATAGGAGTTGATGGGGTTATTTAGCTGTGGTAGGTGCAGACATTCTTAGAACAAAAAGTGTTTTATCTTGGAAACCTTGCTGGTAGTGCAGCTAGTGATAGCTGAGTGCCGTGCATCCTTTGATATATTCTGATTGGTGACTTGAAGACGGTGCATACTATATGAGTGACCAATTGTGAGAACCTAAAACACACAAGAAAGACACATGAAAGAGAAAGAAAAGTGATAATGTGCACAAAAATGATAATAATAGTCTCTAAGAGTGAAAAAGGTGTATGTATGATGATGTGTGGCTACTATTGTGCCAAATGAGTGGTCTTGGCAGTGAATCCAGAAAGTGCTGGTGTAGGTGTACAAAGTAATTTTTATATATATGCCCCAATATGTTGTATGGTCATGTGCGGGTGATGGAACAATAAATGAGAACGAAGAAATTGGCTAAAACATAAAATGTGGGATGTTATGATAGATGTTATGTAGCTCATGAATAGAGATGGGCGAATCAATTCTAACTCTAGAACTTCAGGAAAAATTTGACCGTCAGTTTACGGTGATTCTTGGGAACAAATTTTTCCCCCCCCTCCTTTATTAACAAATTGGGCGCGTCTACAACGTGTTACATGGGGCAGAGAACTCTGGGAAGGAGAAAGGAACACCCCCGATGACATGTGCAGACCTGTAAGCCTATCAGCGACCGGCAGGCTTAAGTGATGTCACACAGACTATAAAAGAGGCAGCCATTTTCTAATATCGACATTTCACACTGCATGTGCTGCCTGTAGCATCCAGCTGCTGCTACTGTACTGTGCTCCAAGGGTGTCCGTTTTGGGGGATCTGTATACCCCAAATAGCAGTTCTTTTTGTTGCTGAAGTGAATAGGAAGAAATCATGGTGAAATCCACATATTTAATGTACTCATTTCAGCTCCAATCCCATTTTGGGGGATCTGTATAATGCAAATTACAATACTTTTTGTTGCTAAAGTTCAGAGCAAGATTTATGTGTCAAATCCACTTAGTTTATAGAGTGATTTTCGCTCCAATTACAGGGTGTAGGTTGTGGGGCATCTGTATAACGCAAATTCCAATACTTTTTTGTTGCAAAATTTGAAAGCAACAAATAAGTGTCAAATCCACGTAGTTGATTACCCACTATGTCAGACAGAAAGGTGGCAGGTGGAGCAGGCAGAGGTCGCAGCACAGTAAGGGGACGTCACAGCAGGGGTGACTCTGTGAGGCCAGAACTGCTGTTGTCATCTAGCAGCAGTGTGTTGATCAACAACCCAAAGGTTGTTGATTGGTAGGTCAGTCAATTCCTCAAATATAACATCTGATAACCCCAGCCAAGAGTCCATAGGGTTCGTCAGATACAACAATTAGTATGGCCCAGGAGCAGGTCAGCGTCCCTCACCTATCCTCAACCAGCCTCTGTCCTGTTCATTTCCTTCAGCCAGAGAGTTACTAGGTGGTCGGGACAAGAGAGTGTCAGCTTGGGTGTCAGGCAGTGAAGAGCCAGCAAGTCGCTACTGTGGCCGTGAGTCAGCAGAGTGGCAGCAGTGTGAGCACGGGAGCCAAACGTCCACAGGGTACGAACCCCGCTTCGGAGGTCCAAGTAAGCAGTGGTACAGGGGCTAAGCGAGGCAGCAGCGTTAGTAGTCGCTCAGTGCAGTGTTGGCAGTAAAATCACCACCTCGGCAGTGTGGCAGTTTTTTGTGAAGACACCAGAGGAGCCAAGCTTGTGTATATGTAGAATCTGCGGGCAGAAAGTGAAGCATGGCCAGGGAGCTAACATTGGCACCACGACCCTGCGTCAACACATGCAGCGTCACCATCCAATGGCCTGGGAGAAACATGGAACAGATGTGGAGGTCCATCCTGCCGCCACAACAACAGCAGCAGCAGCAGAACATAGTGGCACACATGCCATTTCAGCCAGTCAAGGCTCCAGCAAGGAGCCTTGACTGCCAAAAGGAGCTGTTTGTCTTTGACAACTCTATGCGTCCAGGCATCCTAAGGTGCAGAAGCTGACCGTGCTCTTGTCCAAATTTTTGGTACTGCAGTCCCTTCCTTTCTAAGTCATGGACTCTGCACCCTTGAGACAACGAATGGCTTCGCCTACCGAACCAAGGTGGAGAGTTCCAAGCCGCAATTGTTTTACCAAAAAGGCACTGCCAGCCCTTCACCAATATGTACAACAGAAGGTGGGCCAGTCCTTGAGCTTATCAGTTTCTTCCAAGTTTCAAAGCAGCGTAGACGTGTGGAGCTATAACTACAGTCAGGGCCAGTACATGTTCTTTCCAGCCCACTGGGTGAATTTCCACCAACAACTTCCACAAGAGATGCCGCTTTCTCCTCCACGTTGTCAAACTGCTGCTCCTGCGCCAGTGTCCGTCTCCTCCTTCTCCACCACCACCTCAGCCTCCACAAGTGCTGCTCCATCATACCACATGTGCAGGGCACAGTGGTGTCACGCAGTTCTACACCTGGTTTGCCTGGGCGAACGAGGTCAAACAGAGGAGGAACTGCTCTGCGTCATGCAAGAAGAAATCAATCTGTGGCTTTCTCCGTGACAACAAAAAATCGGAACCATGGTGACAGATAATGGGAGGAACATGGTGTCCATGCTGCACCGAGGAGTGATGGCCCATGCATGGTTCACGTGTTTAATCTGGTTGTCAACAGATTCCTCAAGTCTTCCACCCATCTGCAAGACATTCTAAAAATGGCCAGGACACCGTGCACGCACTTCAGCCATTCTTACAGAGCCAAGCACACCCTCCTCGGGTTGCAGCGTCAGAACGGCCTCTCCCAACATAGTCTGATATGCGATGTTTCCACCCATTGGAATTCCAGATTCCATATGTTAGACCATCTGTATGAACAGAGAAAAGACATTAATGATTTTTTGATGATGCAAGCGGACCGTAGTACTCCCCTGTGTAACTTGTGTGTGACACCTGCCGTTTGCTCAGGCCCTTTGAAGAGGCCACGTTATTTGTCAGTCGCCAGGACTGCGGGGATGAATAACGTCATTCCACTGCTTCATGTCCTGGAACTCATGCTGCAAAATCTGTCTGGTCAGGGCACTGGAGAAGTGGAGACTACATCTCATGGCCACATGAGTCCGGTGGGGGCTGAACTGGAGGAGGAGGAGGTGAAGCAGAGTCTGGTGAAATCAGTGGTTTTTCCACTCAGGTCACAGGAGAGGAGGAGCAGGAGCATCCAGAGGAGGTAGAAGACGAAGCAGATGACCCAGAAGCACCGTGGCAGTATACAGTGGAGATGGAGGCTGGGAGTCCCTCAGAGTCACTTGCGCAGATGGCCCACAGCATGCTGCTATGCCTAACTCATGACAGCCAGCAGCCGAATAGTCAACATCCGGCGTAGGGATGAGTTTTGGCTCTCCACCCTTTTGGACCCTCGCTACCGGTCAAAAATGGGTGACTTTTTTCCAGCTGCTGAGAGGGAGGAACAACTGGCATACTATAGAGAAATACTGTGCACGCAATTGGCCGCTGCCTATGTGCACCATTGTCCATCCTCTTTCAGGTCTGACCGGGGGATTCCTGACAGTCATTGCTCACGTACTACTGCCCTGGCTGCTGTAGGGAGCTGGCGGGGTAGGAGCAGAAGCAGCTCCATCAGCAGCAGCTTAAGTCTGGATTCCTTATTGAGCAACTTCTTTCACCCGCCTAGTGAGGAGGGTAGCCGCCACCAGTAGCAGCAGCAGGACATGGAGCAGACCCTGCACCAGCAGGTGGTGGCCTACTTAGACAGCACTTTAGCACCTCAGGTAGAGGATCCCATGGACTACTGGGCAGCCAAACTTGATGCATGGCCACAATTGCAGAGTTTGCAATAGAGAAGCTGTCCTTTCCGGCCAGTAATGTGGCATTGGAGCAGGTGTTTAGTGTGGCAGGGGCCATCATTACCCCAGGGAGAACCCGCTTGTCCACCCGTAATGTGGAGAGACTGACCTATGTCAAGATGAATCAGGCTTGGATCGGCCAGGATTTAAACTTACCAATGTCTTATGAATCCGATTAGATCAGCCATGACGCCGCCCCCAAACGCTGAGAAATGAGTCTGGGTTATAACTACCTGCCTCAGCTACTATTCTGATACTGCCACTTGCCTGATGCCACACATCTGCTGCCAGTTTCTCCATCTGCCACATATCATCTTTACCAGGGACTGGAATTGTCAGCCACCTCCACAGTATACCATTGTGCCACTCTGTGGGCCCCTGCTGCTGCTGACGCCACCCCCACACTATATCATTTGCCACTCTGTGGGTTCCTGCTGCTGACACCACCTCCAGACTATATCATTGTGCCACTCTGTGGGCTCCTGCTGCTGCTGACACCACCTCCAGACTATATCATTGTGCCACTCTGTGGGCTCCTGCTGCTGCTGACGCCCCCTCCACACTATATCATTGTGCCACTCTGTGGGCTCCTGCTGACACCACCTCCACACTATATCATTGTGCCACTCTGTGGGCTCCTGCTGACGCCACCTCCACACTATATCATTGTGCCACTCTGTGGGCTCCTGCTGACGCCACCTCCACACTATATCACTGTGCCACTCGGTGGGCCCCTGCTACTGCTGACGCCACCTCCACACTCCATCATTGTGCCACTCTGTGAGCTCCTGCTGATGCCACCTCCCACTATATAATTGTGCCACTCTGTGGGCTCCTGCTACTGCTGACGCCACCTCCACACTATATCATTGTGCCACTCTGAGGGCTCCTGCTGCTGCTGACGCCACCTCTACACTATATCATTGTGCCACTCTGTGGGCTCCTGCTGACGCCACCTCCACACTATATCATTGTGCCACTCTGAGGGCTCCTGCTACTGCTGACGCCACCTCCACACTATATTATTGTGCCACTCTGTGGGCCCCAGCTGCTGCTGACACCACCTCCAGACTATATCATTGTGCACTCGTGGCTGCTGCTGATGCTGACACCACTCCAACTATATCAGTGGCACTCTGTGGCTCCTGATTGCTGAATGACGCCCCCTCCACACTATATCATTGTGCCACTCTGTGGGCTCCTGCTGACACCACCTCCACACTATATCATTGTGCCACTCTGTGGGCTCCTGCTGCTGCCACCTCCACACTCTATCATTGTGCCACTCTGTGGCCTACCATGTTGCCGCCACCTCCACACAGTTCCTTTTTTGGCAAAGACCTGATATTTTCAGGAAAACTGTAATGTATTATGGATGTGACGTCTCTAATCTTCAAATTCAAATTTAAATGGAAAACTTCAAATTCAAATTCATTTCAAACTTCGTCATTGTGCCACAATGTGGCCTCATCTACTATGGCCTATGTGGGCTCCTGCTGCTGCCACCACCTCCCCATTCTATCATTGTGCCAATCTATGGCTTTCCCTGTTGCTGCCACCTGTGGACTCCTGCTGCTGCCGCCACCTCCACACTTTTATTATTGTGCCACTTTGTGGCCTCCTGCTGCTGCCACCACCTCCACACTCTTATCATTGTGCCACTCTGTGGCCTACCATGTTTCTGCCACATCCATAATTTGTCATTGTGCCACTCTGCAGCCTATTCATGCTGCTGCCAACTGACCGCTGTTTCCCTGGAACACCCTGTGAATTCCATAATGCTGTTTTCACCCTCCACCACTCTATGGCGTTGCCACTATGTTTGGTTTTCCCCTTCATTTCATCTGTCAGAAGGAATGGAAAGCCTCATGATTGATAGCCAAAAGCAGGAGTGGATACAGAACACAGAGGACATGCAAAAATCCCATTTATTGGTCATCTCTGTTCTGGATCCACTCCTGTTTGTTTCTGGCTTTAGCAATACTGATGATGGATTATCGACCGATTGAAAGCGGACACTAACGGACGAAGTAAAGGGAAAAATGATCAGTGACATCAATGCAGAATTAATGCCGACACCCTCTGCACTCTTTTGGGGGGTTTCTACATATATCCGCGTGTAACAGAATAGGTTCTGTCGTAATCTATGGAATCATCTGATGTCAGTGTAAAGAGTGCACTCTGTGATGTTATAGTAGGATCTTGGCCCTCAGCTCGGTCCTTTGGAGCTGGCACAGACGTTACCTTGTCAGGCTGCATTCCCGCTTCGCTTATTTGGGGAAGTTGGCCTCTGTAAGTGCACATGGAAGTGAAGAGTGAAGCGATTCTAAGAGCCGCGGCAGTCATGTGCGTGTCATACTAAAACACAGCATAGTCTGCAGACCAAACCACGCTCCCTATGCATATTTAAGCATGGCACAACGTTCTACAACACCCTACAGGCTCTCTGCAGCCAGGAAATACCTGTTTTTAACGTGATTTATCATGACTCGATTCGGATCGAATTACATTTTTTCAAAAAATTCGGTGAATCAGGACGAACCATATTTTAACAAATTCGCCCGTCTCTACTCATGAATATACAAGGTAAGAGGAGACATCAGAGACACACGAGTTGTGAGAAACTTCAGGGAAAACTTTGGAGAATACTGGTCTGGATTGTGCAACTTCTGCACAGCAAATAAGCTATAATGTTTTGTCCTATGTAACGGCAGCGAATATTCTCTGTAGAATGCTACATCGCCAGAGGAAACACACTACACTTACAATGTTTCCATCATGTGTTTATAACGGCAGTGAATACTGTCTGGGTTACACAGAAGATATGCTACAGTCTGAAAAAGTTTGCAAAAAATGTAATTTTTTAATTTTAGAAATACGGGAAACTATGACAATCTAAGCGGCAAAAGTGAATTTTATACAATGTTTTTTTTCTTTTTAGCATGGTGCATAAGCTACACTACAACTACACTGTGGCTAAGCGAAAGGGTACAGTCAGACATCCAGAAGTCCCAAGAGCCCCCAGACGGAAGAAGAGGGGAAGGGTGAGCGCTGCTCTCCGTAGTAAACTGAGCATCTGCGGTGCTAAATCAGGGAAGATATAAGACATGCTCTATCCTTTGCGGAGCAGCATCCCGGCTTGTTCAATGTGTGGTGAGCACATTGGGGCAGATTTACTTACACGGTCCTTACCCCTTACTTACCCCGCTATGAACCACTTTTGAACCACTATGAGGCATCTGCAGCGACCATCTAACAATGAGTCACTTACTTGCAGTTTTATCCCAACACATTCACAAGTTTTTGCAAAACATTTTTTGCCCGGACCCATAAACTTTGCTTTGAGAATCATGTAACAGGCTGTGCGTCTCTTTGTAGGGTTTTGGGGAAATTCTGTAAAGTTTTGAACAATTTTATCAAAAGTGCATGCACCTTTTTGATACATGATACGCCTTTCCTTTCAGGACCAGAGATTTGCGTTATGTATCTGTTTGACTTTTACTCTTATAGAGCTGATTGGGCCTCATTATTATATTATTATTATACCAGGAGCTGTGGACTGGGATCCAGGAGCAGACAGATGGGTGGCTGCTGCCACTGAACCTCAAGCACAATAAGATTATGTGTGATGACAACTAGAACCTTGTAGCTGCTTTGTGCCGAGCCGTGCATGTGCTGGACCTGGTGGTGCAAATGTTCCTGGACAACAACACCGACCAGACGGAAGAACTAATCACAGATCTTCTGTTGATGTAGGAACTGAACAGGGAGAGACAGACATCTTGGAGAACTCTGGAGAGATCTGTGGTTGGAGGACCTCAGCAAAGAGATTGTTTCAGATAACTGTAAGAACTAATCACAGATCTAAGTAAGAACTCAGCACGGAGATTGTTATGTTGAAGAACCTTTTTGTCACTTCATAGATTGTAAGCTCTTGCGAGCAGGGACCTCACTCGCATTGTTTCATCTGACTATGTTAGTACTTAGTTTGTATATGTTCCCCATGATCTGCGATAACTTAATATTATTATTATTATGAGCCAATTGTAGTAATGACATTGTCTGGATGTTTGGGATCACCCTCCAACTGTTTTTGATACCTTTTTACTTTGTGGCATTTGTTTTGGCACCAGCCTAAATCTTTTGCACAGCATGAGTATGAGATTCTCCCACCCCTTTCCTGATGAGATCTCTGGTGTCCTACGTGTCCCCTCGGCCTCATCTACACGGAGTCACCGTCCACACGGAGAAGATAGAAGTCAGAAAACATCACATCCCGCAGGAGACGTCTCCGCTCACCAGTCACATATAAAATTGTTACGCACAAGGTTTACATTAGTCATAAGAGTAACAGGATCCAAAACTTTCCTGTAGGTCACTGGTAGGTAGGTCACTGGTAGGTAGGTTACACACAGATACAGGATACATTGTACATTCTTATTATATATGGAATTAGCAGATTATCATCATCTCTTCTTTTCTTCTACATTTTCCAAATGTTTTCTAAATTTCAACTTCCACAATTTGTTTTAAATTTTGAATGTTAATTTTTTTTTGCCTTTTTTTTTATAAAAAGACTTTTTGTATTTTCCTGTGTTGGGGATTGATCTTTCTATATTAAAGGTGTGAAGTTCTGTTCTGAGAGTTAACATAAGATCCGCTTCAAATATACAAAAATCTACAAATCATCCTGCACCTCGTAGAGAGATCAGAGAAGTAATGGGGATCACATGTCACATCCAGAGTCAGCAGAACGGTCAGTACTGGGGTTCAGGATACAACATTAATGATGATAATGAGTAGAGATAATAGAAGAAATGATAGAAGAGATGAGGAGTCACTGTCCACAGACCGGAGGAGGAGACACTGAAAGTGCGGTCAGAGAGACAGGAAGAAAACCAAGTCCTGACGAGGAGCTGGTGGTCCACAGTATCAAACACTGCCGAGAGATCCAGAGGAATGAGGAGCGAATAGTCACCCTTGGATTTAGCAGTGAGGAGATCATTGGGGACTTTAGTTTCAGTAGACAGAATAGAGCGGAAACCAGATTGTAGGGATTGAGGAGGGAGTAGGCTGAGAGATAGCGGGTTATAGAGAATAGATCAGGCGTTCCAGGAGTTTGGAAATGAAAGGGAGATTAGAAACTGGTCCGTAAATTTTAAGATGAAAAATCTGCTGAAGTTTGTGTTGAGAGGATCCTCTGGGGCTGAAGGCGATGGCTCCCTTATTTAGGGCAGTTTTAGCACTGTAATTGTAATGATTAGTAACCAGGTGAGGGCAGAAGATGGGGACATGGTTGACTACAGGGTTCCTGTAAGATAGGATCAATGGCACATTGGTTCCAGTGTGTGTGATAGGTGAAGGAGGTGCGATTGGCCCATATGGAGCAGGCCCCGAGGCTGCAAGAGTGCTTGAGCTGTCCAGCTCCAGGCCCCCCTGATAGAAGGGCCCCAGAAAGCTGCCTCGTACAGCACAGTCTGTGCTCCCTCTGCTTTTCACTCCTGCAGCAGTCGGGTCCATGAGAAGAGATTGGGGCAGCAGAGTATGACAGGAGAGTCCACAGCTTCAGACTACTCACGAAGAGGAGGCAGAGCTCCGTGTGTCACCCTCTGCCCCCGTAGTCTATGCCTGACACTGACGTCAGTGACATTGTGTGTGAATAAATGAACATAAAGTACATGAAAGTGTCTGTGTGTGTACGAGTCTGGCAGTATAATGTGCATGCATATGACTGCATGTATGTATATGTGTGCATATGTGGCTGCATGTATGTATATGTGGGTCTATGTGACTGCATGTATTATAGTTGCATATGTGACTGCATGTATGTATATGTGTGCATATGTGACTGCATGTATGTATATGTGTGCACAGGTGCTTCAGCCTGTATGATTAGTGGTGCGTTTTTTATTTGGACTGCATGTATGTAATTGTGCAATGTGACTGCATGAGTAAGTTCAATTAATGTAGTGGTCAATATGTGGCTCATGTAATGCTATATGTGTGCATATTGACTGTAGTGTATTATATGTGTCATATGGTTTGACGCTATGTATGTATATGTGTGCATAAGTCTGGCATGTAGTATATGTGTGCATATGTGCTGCATGTATGGATAGTTGCATGGTGTGCATTCATGTGTGCCAATTTGAGCAGATGTATATGTGTTGCATATGTGGCTGCATGTATGTAGAGTTGTGACAGTGGCTGCATGTTATGTATATGGTGCATATGGCTCATGTAATGTATATGTGTGCATTTACCTGTATTATTGTATGTGCTGCATTTGTATATGTGGCTATGTGGCTGCATAGTAATGGTAGTGGTCACATGTGGTTGCATGTATGCATGTGTGATGCTTCGCTATTCACACTACCGCAATAGAAGCAAGCGCTCCAGCATTGCTGGCCGCTTCTTGTCAGAGAACAAAAGACACTCACCGGGGAGACCAGGGGAAAGGTGAAGGGGTAGTAAATCTAATGGGGGCATTTATTGGGCAGGGGAATTTGGGGGGGGTAAGTTGTCCATGGCACATGAACAATTTTTTAGAGTGTGTCCTGGTTATTTATTATGACACACGACATGGGGGTCACGAATAGGTAAACAGGGGCCAAGTCCTCTATTTATGCCACTAGGTGGGTGGAAATTATCTCAGTAAGAATTCCCTTCCTCCCACTTCCACAATTTTTAAGAGTCAGGGAAGAGTCCTCTTATCTTTTGGGGTGACTAAGATTCTGAAAAGGAAATATACACAATAATATTGTAATGAAAGGAGGCAAACTCATCGGCAAGCTATAAATAATGGAGCACAAGTAAGACGTGACATGGGCTCCTTCTTATCTGGACAGGTGGTTGGTTCCTTCTCTTTTGGTGTCCTGGTCATGGCTGATGTTTGAACAATTCCTTGGGTCACTACTATCAGGATTTCATCCTCTTGGGTTCCCTGGTTTCCATGTAAATCCGACGTTCTCTGTTCACTCCCATTTTCCTGGTCTTCTGGTGATTCTATTCGCCAACTGTGTATCATCCATGTAGTGGCGGACAGGAGAGCCCCTGCATGCTCCGATGTATGTCCTCATCTCCCTGCTGTCTGCTGTGAACATCTGCAGCACAACCAGCATCATCCACAGATGCTCCTTGGTTCCCTCCTCCCCAGATAGCATCTCGCTGGTTGGATGTTTAATCCAAATGGTTCTTCATTTACTTCCAGTCTTAATGGACTGCAAACATTCTGCTGATGATGGCACTGGACCGAATATCGCAATTTGTAAAGCCGCTGGTAGCAATATAACTAACCAGGAACCACCTGTATCTCCTGTTATGGCCCCGCGCACGCAGCGTTTTGTTTACAGGTCCCCGCTCTACCTTGCTTCGCGAGTACAGTTCTGCAAGTCAATTCGTCACCATTCGCTTGCGAGCACATGGCGTTTGCTGAGCTTGCTTTGGGAACATCTCTAAAATAAACTTGTAGGTCTGACCCTGCGAGTCTTATCCCTCTTTTTTGATATCAGCTTCTCTCCATCTCATACATCTGTATCATGAGGGCAGCATCACCATATCACCATATCGGGGCAACAAGACAAAAGACCCTCCACACATGCGGGACACACATCTGGTCATCCTGATGTCTTCATTTCTTAGGCTCACGTCATCCATGTGTACAGAGGTCTCGAACAGCGTCACAGGACACACACAATCTGATCAGCGCACTACCTGCTCTTCTGCCCTGATCAACCCCCTGATCTATGGTCTAAGGACCACGGAGGAGTCAGGGTACATCGGATACTAAAACTGTTTGTTTTTATGATGGCATCAGGACAGCGATGCCGCCAAGAAAACGGAGTAAGCCACTAAACATTTGAAGGATCGTGGATAGCTACAGATTACACTGTAAGAGGAGACATGCAAGAGACACAACGGTTGTGAGATGGAAAACGTTCAGGATGATAAAACTTTGGAAGAATACTGGTGTGGGATTGTGCAACTTCTGCACAGTCAAATAAGCTATACATGTTTTTGTTCCTATGAACGCAGAGTGAATATTTCTGTAGATGCTACATCGCCAGATGTTTCCATCATGGTGTTTATAACGGCAGTGAATTACCTGTATTACCCATAAGAGTGCTGAAGTCTAAAAGTTAGCAAAAATGTATTGTTATGTAGTTTGAAAAAATACGGGAAACTATGTACAATCTAAGCGGCAAAAAAATGTGACTTTTATACAATGTGTTTTTTTCTTTTAGCCATGGTGCATAAGCTAAACACTACAACTACACTGTGGATCCAAGACAAGGGGCGTCAGACATGCCGAATCCATAGAGCCCCCAGACGGAAGAAGAGGGGAAGGGTGAGCGCGCTATCTCCGTAGGATAAACTGAGATCTGGCGGTTGTAAATCAGAGATTAAGGAACATGCTCTATCCTTGCGAAGATCACCATCTACGGCTTCTCTTACTGTGTGTGGGTTAGCACATTGGGGCTCATTTACTACCCGTTCCAGTCGCATTTGCGTTGTTCGACAAGGATTCGGGTCTACCAGGATTCGCTAAGGTCTGTGCGTCCGATATCCAGCAGGTGTCGCTGCTGCGCTGAGGTCCCCAGGAGTTCACCTTCTTCTTCCTGGTGCATGTGAGTGCAGATCTTGTGGCACAAAACGTTTATTAAATTCTGTGGTCTTTTGTAATCTGTCTGGTTTCTCCGACGGCCACGCCCCCCGATTTCTGTCACGTGAAAGCCGGTGCCGATGCAGCAAAATCCTATCACGCACGCCAAAATCCCGAGGCAATTCGGTGCAAAGCGGAAATCGTCGGGAAACCCAACGAAAGTGCGTCCGATGGACCCTTAGTAAACGAGCCCCATTGTGTGTCATCGCACTGTGCCTGTGCATTGTCTATGGCAGTCGTGAGTCAGCCACCTCTTTGTGGATAGCTCACGGATTCTACTTCCGGACATCTGAATTTAAGGATGATCTTTCGTGTGTCTCTGTCTTCTTTTAAGTTCGCTGAAGGACTTGTGTGATCCTCATGAGTTATCTCCAAGATACTAGCTGTAGGACTGTGTGTGAGGATCACTATTATTTTAATTTTTTAATTAAGAATTTATTGCATAACATCATTTGTACATATCCATATATTTATACATATAATTTCATTCCTTATTACGAGTAACCGGGATTATCTTCACAACCGACTTTATATACCGGTATAAACTCGAGTATAAGCTGAGACCCCATTAAGTTTACCACCCAAAAACGGGAAAACCATGACTCAAGTATAAGCCGGTGTGGGAAATGCATTGGTCACAGCCTCCAGAAACAGCCAGCCATCCCCCCCTGGTAATACAGCCAGCCAGCCACTTAGTATACAGCAGGATGCCACCGTACGTATACAGCCAGCCTGTCCCCTGGTATTACAGCCCGCCCCATGTAATATATTGCCGCCACCCCCCCCTGTAATATATAGCCTGCCATCCCCCTGTAGGTACAGCCAGGCCTGCGCCCCTTAGTATACAGCCAGTCCCAGCCTGCCCCCCCCCCGTAGTATACAGCCAGTCCCAACCGCCCACCTGATTATACAGCCAGCCAAAGCCTCCCCCCCTTGTGTATTATAACAGCCAGCCAAGCCTGCAGCCTTGTAGGTATACGGCCATCCAGCCCCCTGTAGTTACAGCCGGATGACCCCCTGTGTGATACAGCCACGCCTGTCCCTGTAGTATATAGCTCCAGCCCGCCTGTCCCTGTGGTATACAGCGCAGCCCCGCCACACCTGTAGTGAGATACAGCCAAGTCCCTGCCCCTTTAGTATACTCCAGTGACCACCTGTCATTATAGCAGCCAGCTGCCCACTGTAGTATACAGCCAGCCCCATGTAATGTATAGCCTGCCACCCCCCTGTAATATATAGCCTGCCACCCCCCTATAGTATACAGCCAGCCTGCCCCCTGTAGTATACAGCCAGCCCAACGCTGTCCTCGTAGTTTAAGCAGCCACTGCTGCCCCCTGTAGTATACATCCAGCCTGCCCACTGTAAAATACAGCCAGCCCCATTCATATATCGCCTGCCACACCCCCTGTAATTATTGTGCCGGCCATCCCCCTGTAGTATACAGCCAGCCTGCCCCCGTGTAGGCATACCCCAAAAGCCCCCGCCCAGCCAGCCTGCCCCCAGTATATATACAGCCCCGCCCATCCTGCCTTCCTGTAGTATACAGCCACTCAGCCTGCCCCCTGTATTTTACGCCAGCCCATCCTGCCCCCTGTAGTAACACCACCAGCGCCCCTGCAGTAATAAGCCAGCCCAGCCTGCCCACTGTAGTATACAGCCAGCCCAGCCTGCCCCCCTGTAGTATACAGCCATCCCATGCCTTCCCTTCTGTATTATACAGCCAGCCCCGCCTGCCCCCGTAGTATACAGCCAGCCAATCTTGCCCCCGGTAGTTTATAGAAGCCAGCCAGCCTGCCCCAGTAGTGTACAGCCAGCCCAGCCTGCCCATGTAGTATAGAGCCAGCCCAGCCTGCCCCCTGTAGTGTACAGCCAGCCCAGCCTGCCCCATGTAGTATAGAGCCAGCCCAGCCTGCCCCCTGTAGTGTACAGCCAGCCCAGCCTGCCCCCTGTAGTATACAGCCAGCCCAGCTAAGATTCTACCTTCCCTGCGGCCCTGTTCTGATATTTGAACGTACTCATCCCTCTTGGTTTTTCCCAGTATGCACAACTTTGGTTCTAGTGTAATTTCCCCAAAATATCTCATTTTGTTCTTTATAAGCAATCCCCAGTATCTATATATTTGGGGCACCTCCATAATAAATGAAATGTATCTGCATCTTCCCTTAGACATTTGGGGATCAGGAGTCCTTCCAGTCCAGTACACTCGGTGCATAATGAAATATTGAGTCTCTATGTTTTTACATTTTTCTAATCATAGTCTGCCACTTTTCTTTCTATCAAGTTATCATATCCTGCAACCAATTTTCCCTACAAATTATAGGATTTTTTTTCTTTTTGGTGCAGGATCTATAGAAGATGCGATAGTTCCTTTTATTACGTTCTAATTCTTAGGCATTTGTATACTGCCGATTCTCCTATACCAAATCTATTTCCTTCTTTATAGCTTCCCTTCAATGTGATATATCTAATTCGTCACCAACCCTCCTTCCCGACTCCTTCCAATAGTTCTAATGTTTTCATTCCTCCATCTACAGATAGATCCTCCACATTTCTTATTCCTCTTTTTTTTCCAGTATTTGCCCTCCTCGGATACATTTACCCCCCCTCCAATTTTCTGTTTTATCCATAGTGGTGGTCGATGGCAGCATCCTGTTCGTCCCTCTATTCTCTTAATCTCGTTCCAAATATGTTGAATGGTTTTTAAGAACATATTTCTTTCGTCATCGCAAAAGTCCAGCCTCTAAAGATGGAATACATCCTTATCTTTACATACGGAATATGAAGATAGGGGCAGTTTACTTACCCGGGCCTCCTGTCGTGATCCCGCGGTGCGTTGTGCCGACAGGTTTCGAGTCCAGTGCAATTCACGAGATCGTGCCCCTGAGTTCCTGCATTTGTTGCTTAGCGCGCTGAGGTCCCGCCGGGGTTCACCTTCTTCCTGGTGCATGTGAGTGCGTGTCTTGTACACAATCCTGTTTCTAAATTCGGTGGTTTGTCCGAATCCGTCGGTTGGTCTGACGGCCACCCGCTCGATTCTGTATCATGCAGCCGGCGCCGATGCGCCACAATCCGATCACGTGCGCCAAAATCCAGGCAATTCGGAGCAAACGAAATATTGCGAAATCCGCAAAAAGTGTGGCGTATCGGACCGATAGTAAATGTGGCCCCATTATTATTTCAGACAACTTTTGCCCTGCCATTCACTAATTGTTTGTGCATGTGCTGTTACAAAATATAGTTTCATATTTGGTACCCCATTCCCCCCTGTTCTCCTGGAGTATTGTTAATATTTTGGTTTTAATTTTTTGCTCTTCTACCTTTCATAAAATTCCCTATAATCTGTTTTGAGGGTTTAAATATACCCCCTTAATCCCACACTGGGGAATTAATAAAGATCATACATAGTTTGGCAATTCAACCCATCACCCGGGTGCTGGCCGTGAGTTGAATCGGAATTTTCCATACTTTTAACTTAGATCTTATTGTTTGAATTAAATAAGTTCAACATATTTATTCATATCCCCGCCAATTAATCACACAAACTTCAGACCCACCATTTTAGAGGTGTATTCGGTACTACATCCAGAGGTAAAATAATTGACTAAGAC
This sequence comes from Engystomops pustulosus, assembly GCA_019512145.1. Taxonomy (NCBI): domain Eukaryota; kingdom Metazoa; phylum Chordata; class Amphibia; order Anura; family Leptodactylidae; genus Engystomops; species Engystomops pustulosus. Next base: position 87,108 of record WNYA01000859.1, read on the forward strand.
CATTGATACAACCCTGAGAATTTACCAAACATCCGAAGTTACTCATCACCTCTAACAAAGACTCAGAAGTGTTAATAACATAGTACACACACTCGTCGGCAGAAATTGCCATAGAAAAAACAATAGGGGGGATAAAGGACACCCTGCTTGTTCCCCTAGGATATCGAAATCCTGCCGAGATCCTCCCCATTACCCTCAATTCTTGCCCAGGCCTTCCATAGAATCTGAATCCATCATTATGAATGTCCTTCCCAAATGCGAGCTATATCTTGCTGCCCATAGGTACTGCCACTCGACGCTGTCAAGCATGAGGGATACCACTCTGCTCTACCCTTCCTTTCTCCGTTGCTCTTCTGAATTCCAACACTTACCCCTCCTCAGGTTCATAGCAGTCGAGTTACCTGACATAAAAGCCATTCATTTGGTCTTCTGAGATAAGCTTGGCATATATTTTTTTAATTTGCTACGGCCAGATCTTGCTATAATTTTGTTGTCTAATTTTTAAGTGATTTGGTCGATAGATCCCAGGTCAGTAGCTTATCTTATCTTGATTTTGTGATCAAAATGATCAAGGTCGCGACATATTGAGGCAACGCCCTGATGCAAAAATATCCTGTATCACCTGATATAGATATGGAGAATTGAATCCCTGTATTTTATATATATTTCTGCAGGAAGGCCATCTAGTCCAAGGCGCTTTTCCCATAGTCATATGATCTATAGCCCCATTGTCCCCTCATCTTTCTGTTATGGGTAAGTCCATATATGGCTTACTTTCTAGTTTTTAATCTAGGCACTTTATTGCTTGTAAATATTGTTCTAATTCCTCACAGGATAGTGTAAGTTTTGTCTCATATAGTTCAGTGTAAAAATTCCAACGCAATGTTACTGATTTCATCATTAACTGTAACTTTATTATGTTTAATAACCCTCTTAATCTGTTATAAGGAAATCTCACTTTGGTTTTAACGACTGAGGCCAAATTTCCCCGATCTACTGCCTTCAGTGAAATTTGTTGCTTAATTTTTATGTTTTTTGCTCGCTGTTCTGCTGTCTATTTCGTATGCAACAATGCTTCTCAGGAATGTCACATTGTAATGAATGGGTTAACGGAAGCAGCCTCGGATCTTCAGAGACCATGCTTCATGTTGGTGGATCGCTGCTCTCGATGACGTCAACGGGAACGACGATCCTCACAAGATGGCTCCCACACATGCGCCCCATCTTTTGAAGCCGCCGACAGCGAGTCAGGTGTTACCGGTAAGTCTTTGCTGCAATATGCAGCAACAGACATACCGTCTATGGAGAAGGGCCCTCTCCATGCACCGGGACCCGGCAGTGACGTTATTACATGTCGGTAAGGGGGTTAATATTATTATAGCTAGTTGTAGTAATGACATTGTCTGGATGTTTGGGATCACCCTCCTGCTGTTTTTGATACTTTCTTTTTTACTGTGTGCATTTGTTTGGCACCTGCCTAAATCTTTTGCCACAGCATGAGTATTCCCCCACCCTTTCCTGAGGAGATCTCTGGTGTCCTACGTGTCCCTCGGCCTCATCTAACACGGAGTCACCGTCCACACGGAGAAAGATAGAAGTCAGGAAACATCACATCCCGCAGAGACGTCTCCGCTCACCAGTCCATATAAATCATGTTACGCTCAATGTTTAGTAACAGATTCCACACATTAATACAACCCTTGCAGGTAGGTTACTGGTAGTAGGTCACTAATAGGCAGATCACACATAGATAACGTATACTCGTACACTCTTATTTTACATGGAGGAGCAAGATTAATATCTCATATATATTTTTCTTCTTTATTTTTCCTAATGTTTGTCCTTTTTTTCTAAATTGATACTGAACAGAATATTTTTAACTTTGAAGGTTTACTTTTTTCATCCTTTTTTTTTTAATATTTTTTTTATTTTCCTGTGTGGGGATCTTTCTTATATAAGTGCAAAGTCAACATAAGATCCGCTAACATATACAAAATCTACAAACCCAAAATCACAGCAAACAATTATCCGGCACCACCCCGTAGAGGAAGCAATGGGGATCACTTGTCACCCCAAGTGTCAGCAGAACGGTCATAATGGGTGCAGGACCGACATTAATGATGACAATGAGGGAAATGAAGAGGACACCAAGATGAGGAGTCCACTGTCCACAAACTGCGATACTAAATGTGCGGTCAGAGAATAGGAAGAAAAACCAGGACTGTAGGGTCTTCAGTACACAATGGGCGCCTCCTGAGAGATGCTGGTGTTTTGTCCAATGGAGCAGTATATAGAGAAAAGAGAAGAGGACCTAGTTCTACCCTGAGGGTACCTGACAGTGAGAGAAAGAGAGAAGAGAAAGATCCAGAGAAGGAGACACTGAAAGTGCGGTCAGAGAGATAGGAAGAAAACCAAGAGACTGCACGGTCCTTCCGGCCAATGGAGCGAAGCCGGTGGTTTGTCCAATGGGAGCAGTATATAGAGAAAGAGAAGAGGACCTAGTACTGAGCCGAGAGTGTACCTGACAGTGAGAGAAAAGGGAAGAGAAAGATCCAAGAAGGAACACTGAAGTGCGGTCAGGGAATAGGAGAAAACCAGGAGACTGCAGGGTCCTTCCGGCAATGAGCGAAGCCTCCTGAGATGCTGGAGGTCCATAGTATCGAACACTGCCGAAGAGATCCAAGAAGAATTAGAGATAATAGTCAACCTTGGATTAGCAGTGAGGAGATAATTGGGGACTTTAGTAGAGCAAGTTTCAGTGGAGAACATAGACAATTGTAGGGGATCATGGAGGAGTTATAGAGAGATACTGGGTTATAGAGAATAGACAGGGCGTTCAGGGAGTTTGAAATGAAAAGGGAGATAAGAAACTGGTCCTTAAATTTAAAATGAAAAAGCTCTGCATTTGTGATTTTCTCCCCGTGTTGAGAGATCCTCTGGGGCTGGAGGTGATGGCTCTCATTCGGCAGTTTTAACACTGTAATTGTAATGATTAGTAACAGGTGAGGGCAGGAGAAGACGGGACATGGGTGACCACAAGATTCCTGTAGATGGGGATGAATGGCACATGGGTTCCAGCGTCTGATAGGTGCAGAAGGTGTAACAGGGGCCCAGATGGAGAACGGGGGCTGTGTCCAGTCTGCCCCTTCTTAATGCAGACAAGCCACAGGGACTGTGACATAGGGCTACAGCTGTCCACGCTCCCCAGGTGGAAGGAGCCCCATACAGCGGCCTTTACAGCATGTCTGTCTCCCGCTCCTTTCCATTCACTCCTTAGCATCATGTCCAGTGAGAAGAGAGGAAAAAGACTGAGCTTGGATGAGAGTGCACGGCATCAGCCTGCACAGGAAGAGGAGGCAAGGCTCCGTTGTAACCCTCTGCCCCCGTAGTGTATGCCTACACTGACTTTACTGCTGGCAACTACAGAAGATATATTATAGTTGTGTGAATTAGGAGACATAAAGTGCATGCATGTGTTCTATGTGGGCACAAGTCTGGGCAATATAAAGTGGCAAGCACATGTGGCTGCATTCTGGGGTGTAGTGTGAATGGTTGTGCATGTTGGGAGCTGTGAATAGTATACATCCAGCCTGCCCACTGTAAAATACAGCCAGCCCCATGTCATATATAGCCTGCCACCCCCTGTAATATATGGCCTGCCATCCCCCTGTAGTATACAGCCAGCCTGCCCCCTGTAGTATACAGCCAGCCCAGCCTGCCCCCTGTAGTGTACAGCCAGCCCAGCCTGCCCCCTGTAGTATACAGCCAGCCCAGCTAAGATTCTACCTTCCCTGCGGCTCCTGTTCTGATATTTGAACGTACTCATCTCCTCTTGGTTTTCCCAGTATGCACAACTTTGGTTCTAGTGTAATTTTTCCCCAAAATATCTCATTTATTTCTTTTATAAGCAATCCCCAGTATCTATATAATTTGGGGCACCTCCATAATAAATGGAATGTATCTGCATCTTCCCTTAGACATTTGGGGCAGCATGAGTCCTTCCAGTCCAGTACACTCGGTGCATAATGAAATATTGAGTCTCTATGTTTTACATTTTTCTAATCATAGTCTGCCACTTTTCTTCTATCAAGTTATCAATATCCTGCAACCAATTTTCCCTACAAATTATAGGATGTTTTTCTTTTTGTTGCAGGATTCTATAGACAGATGCGATAGTTCCTTTTATTACTGTTCTATTCTTAGGCATCTTGTATACTGCCGATTCTCCTATACCAAAATCTATTTCCTTCTTTAGCTTCCCTTCAATTGTATATATCTAAATTCGTCACCAACCCTCCTTCCCGACTCCTTCCAGATAGTTTCTAATGTCTTCATTCCTCCATCTACAGATAGATCCTCCACATTTCTTATTCCTCTTTTTTTTCCAGTATTTGCCCTCCTCGGATACATTTACCCCCTCCAATTTTCTGTTTATCCATAGTGGGGTCGATGGCAGCATCCTTGTTCGTCCCTCTATTCTCTTAATCTCGTTCCAAATATGTTGAATGGTTTTTAATGAAAAACATATTTCTGTCTATCTCAAAGAGTCCAGCCTCTAAAGATTGAAATACATCCTTATCTTTCATAACTGGATATGAAGATATTGGGGCAGATTTACTTACCCGGTCCTGTCGTGATCCCGCGGTGCGTTGTCCGACGAGGTTTCGAGTCCAGTGCAATTCACTAAGATCGTGCCCCTGAGTTCCTGCATTTTGTCGCTGCTGCGCTGAGGTCCGCCGGGGTTCACCTTCTTCTTCCTGGTGCATGTGAGTGCGTGTCTTGTGACACAATTCCTTTTCTAAATTCTGTGGTTTGTCCGAATCCGTCGGGTTGTCTGACGGCCACGCCGCTCGATTTCTGTAGCATGCAAGCCGGCGCCGATGCGCCACAATCCGATCACGTGCGACAAAAATCCAGGGCAATTCGGAGCAAACCGGAAATAATTGCGAAATCCGACAAAAGTGTGGCGATCGGACCCTTAGTAAATGTGCCCCATTATTATTTCAGACAACTTTTGCCCTTGCCATTTCACTAATTGTTGTGCATGTGCTGTTACAAAATATAGTTTCATATTTGGTAACCCCATTCCCCCCTGTTCTCTGGAGTATTGTTAAATATTTTTGTTTAATTTTTGCTCTTCTACCTTTCCATATAAATTCCCCTATAATCTGTTTGAGGGTTTTAAATATACCCCCTTTAATCCACACTGGGGAATTAGTAAAGATATACATAACTTTGGGCAATATCACCATGTTAACAACGGTGATTCTGGCCGTGAGTTGAATCGGAAGTTTTTTCCATACTTTTAACTTAGATCTTATTGTTTGAATTAATTTACGTTCAACATATTTATTCATATCCCGCCCCAAACTAATACCCAAATACTTCAGACCCACCATTTTTAGATGTGTATTTGGTAATACATCCAGAGGTAAAATAATTGACTTAGACTTAGTTGATAATCAACCCTGAGAATTTACCAAACAACCGAAGTATCTCATCACCTCTAACAAAGACTCAGAAGTGTTAGATAACATTAGTAACACATCGTCGGCAGAAATTGCCATAGAGAACAATAGGGGGGATAAAGGACATCCCTGCTTTGTTCCCCTATGGATATCGAATCCTGCCAAGATCTCCCCATTTACCTCAATTCTTGCCCAAGGCCTTCCATATAGAATCTGAATCCATCTGATGAATGTCTTCCCAAATCCGAGCTTATTCATTACTGCCCATAGGTACTGCCATAGGGATACCACTGCTCTGTCCCTTCCTTTCTCCTGTATGCTCTTCTGAATGCCAAACATTACCCTCCTCAGGCTCATAGCAGTCGACTTACCTAGCATAAAAGCCATACATTTTGATCTTCTGAGATAATGCTTGCCATGATTTTTTTTAATTCGCTCGGCCAAGATCTTTGCTATAATTTTGTTGTCTAATTTTATAAGGGATATTGGTCGATGCGATCCCGGGTCAGTAGGGTCTTTATCTTGTTTTTGTGATCAAAATGATCGAGGCCTCAGACATAGCTTGAGACAACTCCCCTGATGCAAAAATATTCTGTATCACCTGATACAGATATGGAGAAATTGAATCCCTGTATTTTATATATATTTCTGCAGGAAGGCCATCTAGTCCAGGCGCTTTTCCCATAGTCATATGATCTATAGCCCATTTTCCCTCATCTTCTGTTATGGGTAAGTCCATATATGGCTTCTCTTCTAGTTTTTAATCTAGGCACTTTAATTTCTTGTAAATATTGTTCTAATTCCTCACAGGAGTATGTGAGTTTTGTCTCATATAGTTCAGTGTAAAATTCCAAGAAAATGTTACTGATTTCATCATTATCTGTAACTATATTATTGTTATACCCTCTTAATGCTGTTATATAGGAAATCTCACTTTGGTTTTTTAACGACTGAGGCCAGAATTTTCCCCGATCTACTGCCTTCAGTGAAAATTTGTTGCTTAATTTTTATGTTTTTTGATCGCTGTTCTGCTTCTATTTCGTATGCAACAATGGATTCTTCCATGAATGGCACATTGTAATGAATGGGTTAACAGGAAGCAGCCTCGGATCTTCAGAAGACCCAAGGCTTCATGTTGGCGGATCGCTGCTCCTCGATGACGTCAAGGGGAACGACGATCCTCAGCAAGATGGCGCCACACATGCGCCACCATCTTTTTGAAGCCGCCGACAGCGATCGTGGGTGTTACCGGCAATATGCAGCAAAGACTTACCGCCTATGGAGAGGGCCCTCTCCATGCACCGGGACCCGGCATGTGACGTAATGTTACATGTCGGTAAGGGGTTAATATTATTATGAGCTAGTTGTAGTAATGACATTGTCTGGATGTTTGGGATCACTCTCCTGCTGTTTTTGATACTTTCTTTTTCACTTTGTGGCATTTGTTTTGGCACCTGCCTAAATCTTTTGCACAGCATGAGTATTCCCCCACCCCTTTCCTGATGAGATCTCTGGTGTCCTACGTGTCCCCTCGGCCTCATCTACACGGAGTCACCGTCCACACGGAGAAGATAGAAGTCAGGAAACATCACATCCCGCAGGAGACGTCTCCGCTCACCAGTCACATATAAAATTCATGTTACGCTCAATGTTTAGTAACAGGATTCCACACTATTAATACAACCCTTGCAGGTAGGTTACTGGTAGGTAGGTCACTAATAGGCAGATCACACATAGATACAGGATACATCGTACACTCTTATTTTACATGGGAGGAGCAGATTATTATCTCATATATATTTTTCTTCTTTATTTTTCCTAATGTTTGAATCATTTTTTTTTCTAAATTTGATACTGACAAGATATTTTTACATTTTGAATGTTTACTTTTTTCATCCTTTTTTTTTTTAATATTTTTTTTATTTTCCTGTGTTGGGGATCTTTCTATATTAAAGGTGCAAAGTCAACATAAGATCCGCTACAGATATACAAAAATCTACAAAACCCAAAATCACAGCAAACAATTATCCGGCACCCCGTAGAGAGAAGCAATGGGGATCACGTGTCACCCCCAAGTGTCAGCAGAACGGTCATTACTGGGGTTCAGGACACGACATTAATGATGACAATGAGGGAAATGATAGAGGAACACCAAGAGATGAGGAGTCACTGTCCACAGACTGCGATACTAAATGTGCGGTCAGAGAGATAGGAAGAAAACCAGGAGACTGTAGGGTCCTTCAGACCAATGGAGCGAAGCCTCCTGAGGAGATGCTGGTGGTTTGTCCAATGGGAGCAGTATATAGAGAAAAGAGAAGAGGACCTAGGACTGAGCCCTGAGGTACCTGACAGTGAGAGAAAGAGGAGAAGAGAAAGATCCAGAGAAAGAGACACTGAAAGTGCGGTCAGAGAGATAGGAAGAAAACCAAGAGACTGCAGGGTCCTTCCGGCCAATGGAGCGAAGCCGGTGGTTTGTCCAATGGGAGCAGTATATAGAGAAAAGAGAAGAGGACCTAGTACTGAGCCGAGAGGTAGCTGACAGTGAGAGAAAGAGGAGAAGAGAAAGATCCAGAGAAGGAGACACTGAAAGTGCGGTCAGGGAGATAGGAAGAAAACCAAGAGACAGCACGGTCCTTCCGGCCAATGGAGCGAAGCCTCCTGAGATGCTGGAGGTCCATAGTATCGAACACTGCCAAGAGATCCAGAAGAATTAGGAGATAATAGTCAACCTTGGATTTAGCAGTGAGGAGATGATTGGGGACTTTAGTAAGAGCAGTTTCAGTGGAGAACATAGAGCAGATTGTAGGTGATCATGGAGGGAGTTATAGAGAGATACCGGGTTATAGAGAATAGACAGGGCGTTCCAGGAGTTTGGAAATGAAAGGGAGATAAGAAACTGGTCCGTAAATTTTAAAATGAAAAATCTGCTGCAGTTTGTGATTTTCTCCCCGGTGTTGAGAGGATCCTCTGGGGCTGGAGGTGATGGCTCCTCATTCAGGGCAGTTTTAACACTGTAATTGTAATGATTAGTAACCAGGTGAGGGCAGGAGAAGACGGGGACATGGGTGACCACAAGATTCCTGTGAGATGGGATGAATGGCACATGGGTTCCAGCGTCTGATAGGTGCAGAAGGTGTAACAGGGGCCCAGATGGAGACGGGGGCTGTGTCCAATATCTGCCCCTTCTTAATGCAGACAGCCACAGGACTGTGACATAGGGCTACAGCTGTCCAGCTCCCGCAGGTGGAAGGAGCCCCATACAGCGGCCTTTTACAGCATGTCCTGTGCTCCCTCTCCTTTCACTCCTATAGCAGTCAGGTCAGTGAGAAGAGAGGAAAAGGCTGAGCATGGAAGGAGAGTGCACGGCATCAGACTGCACAGGAAGAGGAGGCAGAGCTCCGTGTGTAACCCTCTGTCCCCGTAGTGTATGCCTGACACTGACTTTACTGCTGGCAACTACAGAAGAGATATGTATAAGTGTGTGAATTAGTGAACATAAAGTGCATGCATGTGTCTATGTGTGCACAAGTCTGGCAATATAAAGTGCATGCACATGTGGCTGCATGTCTGTGTATGTAATGTGTGTGCATGTGGCTGTATGCATATGTGTAAGAATGTGGCTACATGTATGGATGTGGATGTGTGCACATGCATGTATATGTGTACGCATGGGCTACATGTATGTAGGTGGATATGTACGCATGTGGCTGCATGTATTTATTTATAGGTGTGTGCATGTGGCTACATATATGTATGTATATGTGTGTGCATATATCTTCATGTATGTCTGTGTAGTGATGTATAGCTATTCACATTATGCACTGCACTAGACGCAGCCTTGGCAGCGCAATGACGTTACTGACCCCTTACTGCAGAAACAACGGACAGCCGCCACTCACTGGGAGAGATCAGGGTAAAGTGAAGGGGTAGTAAATTTAATGGGGGCACTTAAGTTGGGGCAAAATCTAAGGCTCCCAGCACACAAAGATTGTTTAAGGATGTGTGGTAGGTGTTTTTCTTTTTAAAGCTATCACATGTATTCTCCAGGTATTCGAACCCCTTGGTGGTCACGGATAGAAAAAGAGGGGCCCGAGACCTAAGTGGGTGGAAATTAATCAAAGAGAGAACCCACCACCCAGTCCTCTGTTGGATTATTATCTGTTGGGGTGACTTAGATTCTGAAAAGGAAATATACACAATTATATCGTAATGTAGAAGGAGGCAAACTCATCGTCAGCTATAAAGGAGCCACAAGTAAGACGTGACATGTGCTCCTTCTTATCTTGACAGGTGGTTGGTTCCTTCTAATGGTGTCCTGGTCATGGCTGATGTTCTGAACAATTCCTTGGTTCACTACTATCAGGATTTCATCCTCTTGGGGTTCCCTGGTTTCCATGAATCCCGACGTCTCTTGTTCATCCCATTTTTCCTGGCCTATCTCGCGATTCTATTCGCCAACAGCGTTATCATCCATGTAGTGCGGACGGAGAGCTCCCTGCATGCTCCGATGTATGTCCTCATCTCCCTGCTGTCTGCTGTGAACATCTGCAGCACAACCAACATCATCCCACAGATGCTCCTTGGGCTCCTCCTCCACCAGATTCACATCTCGCTGGTTGGATGTTTAATCCAAATGTTCTTTATATACGCCCAAGTCTTGATGGACTGTAGCATTCTACTGATGATGGCACTGGACCGATATATCGCAATCTGTAAGCCGCTCCGGTACAGCAATATAATGACCAGGAACAACCTGATCCTCCTGACTATGGCATCCCTCGCACGCAGCATTTTGATTATAAGTCCCATCATCTACCTTGCTTCGCGAGTACAGTTCTGCAAGTCAAATGTCATTCCCCATTTCGCCTGTGAGCACATGGCGCTGATGAGCTTGTCTTGTGGGAACATCTCTAAAAATAAACTTGTAGGTCTGACCCTGCGAGTCATATGCCTTCTATTTGATATCAGCTTCCTCTTCATCTCATACACCTGTATCATGAGGGCAGCATTCACCATATCCGGGGCAACAAGACAAAAGACCCTCCACACATGCGGGACACACATCCTGGTCATCCTGATTGTCTTCTTCTTTAGGCTCACGTCATCCATTGTGTACAGAGTGTCTCGATCAGCGTCACAGGACACACACAATTTTATCACTGTCATCTACCTGTTCGTTCCTGCCCTAATCAATCCACTGATCTACGGTTTTAGGACCACGGAGATCAGACATCGAATACTAAAACTGTTTAATTTTCTATGACAGCATCAGGACAGCACTGCCCATCTATGTGCCGGTTATTGAATACGGTAAAATACAACTTAGTTGTAGTTCCACCAAACCTGAAGTAGCACCTACAATATTTTGGAGGGTCGTGTAGTTCAAAAATGTAGAAGGTAAGAGGAGACAACATCAGAGACGATGCCACAACAGTTGTGAGATGGAAACTTCTGGAAACTTTGGATTTGCTACTTCTCCACAAAAAATACGCTACAATGTTTTGTCCTATATAACGGCAGTGAATATTCTCTGGGGAATGCTACTCACCAGAGGAATTACACTACACTTGGAATGTTTCCATCATGTATTATAACGGCAGTGAATACTGTCAGGGTTACACTGAAATTCAGCACAGAAGATATGCTACAGGCTAAAAAAAATTGTACATTTTATGTTATTATGATACGGGAAATACGGGAAACTATGACAATCTAAGTGGCAATTTTAAACAATGTGCAACACCCCTGCCGATACATGGGCAGAGGAGTAGTTGTGAACAGTGCCCTCTCCGGGTTAGGAGCTGTCAGAGGGAGTCATGAACCCTCTAGAAGGTTCTAGCACTGGGTCATTAGGTAATTAGCAGTTGTGGATCCTGTCTGAACAGGCAAGGGTTAAGTGGATGAAAGTTTCAACCAATTGTATTGCACCATGTACACTGGAGTGTGATTGGAGAGTTAGCCACCACCTGACCACCTGATAATAAAACCTGGACAGGTAGGGGCAGGTCCTCTTTTGCCCCCAGCCCTCCCCTGAGAGCACATCCTGTCACAGAGAGAGTGAAGAGAGAGACCAGAGTCAGGGCTGACACCTAACTAATCCTAGGACAAGAGTCTAAAGACTCAGAGTTGCTGCTTCCACAACTGGACACAGCTCCATCCCAGCCTGCATCTACAACCAGGCTGGCGAACCATTCCTGAGGACACCTCTCCATGACCACTCCAGTACCAGTTCTGCTGTGAGAATATTTAGGCCCGTTTGCCTGCTGTTGTTCTAATAAAGAACCGTGAGTTATTTTGCACAACGTTGCCTCTGTCTGATCCCTGGATACGGATGTCACCAGCACGGGCTTCCCATTCATTACCCAGGGACTCATCCTACAGACACTTAGGGGTTGCCCCAGGGAGAACCAGTACCTCAGCCTCTCCCTCCATATTTCTTGCACACACCACCTGCTGGAGACCTGCCAGGCTGTAGGAAAGCACTCCAGTCCCTATACCAAACACCGTGACCACAGCGTGCCTAGGACGCAACCACCAGCCACAAGAAAAGGCTAGACTCCGGTGGGGAATGTTGCAGTTGGCGTCACGAACAGGATATCTAATTAAGTGCTTCACACTGGCACTATAGACTGTCCTTTTATTGAAAGACTGTGCTGCATAACCCTGCAGCCATCAGGGTTAAGGCCCAAGTGATTTGTGTGCTAAACAACTTTGTCAGCTCTGCTACATCCCGTGCTGCAGCGCCTGAAGAGTTAACCTCTGGAAGTCTGTGTGGCACAGCAAGGAGCTTCAGCCAGCCAAAATCCTCACTGGCGGGAAATCAAGGTGACTCACCAAGCTCCACCCATGCACGAGTGGCGCGAATCCTGCCTGCTAGTTCTGTATCGCAGGAGAAAATAGAGGCCGCCACAGCTCTTGGCAGGAAGAACATTGACTCCACCCTCTGGCACGAAGTGGACTTCCTGCTATACCTCAACGCAAGGCCGGAACATCTGTGGATGTTGAGCAGAGAGGTCATCAGGATGTCCGGTCCTAGACTATTCCCCTCCGCTGAGGAACCGGAGTTCCTGGAAGCTTTGGAGACAGTAATTGTGGTTTCTGCTCAGCCAGTCCGAAGACCCTTCGCGGGACACCAGCTGCACAGAGGCATGACCCGAGCCTCTGTCATGAGGACCTACCTCTAGTCGGTGACGGAGCACCATAGACTACCCGGGTGGTAACTGCTGCCCCTCCCGGCTACAATGCTGGTAACCAGGGCCCGCGTTGTGGCACCACGTGAGCAGGCCCCAACTCCTGTTCCAGAGCCAGTTGCCGGGCCTGTTGAGGCTGACCCTCACTGCTTCCGCGGTCACCCTCACCGCTTCCGCTGTCCCTGTGGAGCCTCCAGTTGTTCCTGCTCCTGTGGATGCCCAGCGGTTGATGGCAGGACGCTGGTTGAGGGCGCCTGGAACCAACAACACCGGACCATAGGCCAGGTCCGCTGCTTTGACTGGCAGCGGGGCTTCGGCTTCGCCACCCAAGATTACACCGGATGGGAGGTCTTCATTCCCCACTGGTCCATCAAGTGGTCCGATCTGCCAGAACGGCTCCACAACCTGAGGGACAGGGAGTGGATTGAGTTCTCCCTGCAGGAGGGACCCCGAGGACCCTGGCTGGCTGGTGTCACCCGGATCCCGAGAAGGAGGCCTTATGAGGACCTCTTTGAGGACGACGTCTGGCGAGAGTCTTCCGTTTCCTCCGGGCTGCAACTCCTCAGGCAGTGACCCGCGTGAGTGCTCCATCTACGGCGATCGTCAGCGTGGGTCTCATCGCCATCCATGGTGCAAGCCTGGACCAGTGGAGTACCCCAGCCATCTCCCAAGCCGCAAGTGGGAACGGATCTCAAGGGTCGTCCGTGGCGGGAGATGGTTTTGCGGATGAGCCCCATCTGGGGGCTCCAACAGAAGACTTTTCTCCAGCAGCTGCCTACCAGTGGGGTAATGACCCGTCTCCAGAAGATTGGAGGGAGCCGTGGTGCTGCCGCAGACTCCCATTAGGAGGAAGAGATATCCCGATAAACCCTACATCACGGTATCATTTAAAATGTGCTCAAAAAATTTAAATGATGCAATATACAAAAATAAAAAATACTAATTGTGCCAAAAAAATATCCTTTTTTAGTATTTATTTTTGTATATTGCGTCATTTTTATTTTTTTTGAGCACTTTTTAAATGATACCATGATGTAGGGTTTGTGCCCTGACTCTCGGGATATCTCTTCCTACACTTTTTTGGAATTGTAACTTTATTATTCTATTTTCCTTTTTTATTGATTTATGTATTTAATCCCTATTGATGTATTTAGAAATTAACTTATAACAACCATGTATTAATATCATCTCATGCAATCATGCATCTTAAATAACCATATATATTCCTGTGCTATACATTCACCATCATTTGGTTTTGGTCCATTCCAAGATGGCCACTCTGTACAACTGAATGGGGTTCTAGAAAATGGCCGCAGCAATATGCTGTGCGCATGTCTGGAGACCTGTGATCCCTTCCGCTTCTGGCGGGTGTCAATTAGGACCTCGGGATACCTTCGTGGTGTAGCGGGTACCTTGACGCTGGCGGCCGGAGGCGGGATGGCCGTGGTCTCCGTACATGCGCCGATTTGCCACTAATTGCGTTATGTATTTCACCTGTCCACTTAAGATTTAGGGTCGAGAGCTACAAAATGACCACACGCGCGTTGGTGTGTCGGACAGTGTGTACTGGCAGGGTTTCCATGGCGTCTGGTGGGTACTTGCCAATATTTCTGTGGTTGTGACATGTGTTTGAATATTTGTAAGTACATTGTACAATATTAATTTCCTGAACTGGTTCACATTAGAGTACCTGTTATATATGGTGCTACATTGGCCTGGATATTTTTAGGGCAACATCAGCGTTGTATATAAATATATTAGTGTACCCTTCCAGTTTTCCCACACTGTCCGTATTTGTGTTTTTTTTTAGTATTGATGTATTTGTTGTGATGTATTGTCAATTGATATTGTAATAAAGATTTTGACTTATTTATCGATTTAGGTCTACATGTGTGCTCTTCCATGGAAGCTTGATAGGAGTTATTTTGATGTTTTGGGGCTTACCTACTTTTTTGAGCAGTGATAGTTGATTAGAAAGTTATTTATTCCTGCAGTTGAAGATTATTCGGTTTCCACCACCGGCTTACGCCTAGAACCTGAGCCCAGTCATTGTGTGGCCTCTGTAAACTGCCGCTCCTTAGGGGACCGGGGGTGATCAAAAAGTGACACCTAGACATCATACACCAAGGGTAAGGCCATCAGACGACAGGTATAATGTGTACCTTTTATGTGTATCTTATTGTCACCTAGGCGACGTGTTTCCAAACAAATTCTCAGGCCTTGGTGCAAGGAGTGGATTACAGCACATTACACCACACCTTTCCCTGACAAACACTTGGTTTAAGGGTGGTAGATACCAACTGTACAGTATTCATTTCTATGTACCCACTCCTGTCTCCAGGACCATGGGCGGTTTGTCTTTCCTTACACTGCACATAGCTATCACTTCCCAGAAAGTGCACCTTACCACCCGCACCCCTACATGCTGTAGTGAGCACCTGGAGGCCATATGCTGCTGGCCAGCTTTGGTTATCTTTTCCCATCTGGTCCATAGCCGAGCCGTGGGCGGCTCTTTCAATTGTCTAGGGGGTATGCAACACCCCTGCCAAAACATGCATTGAGGAGTAGTTGCGAACAGTGCCCTCTCCAGGTTAGGAGCTGTTAGAGGGAGTCATGAACCCTCTAGATCAGTGGTGGCAAACCTATGGCACTGGTGCCAGAGGTGGCACTCAGAGCCCTCTCTGTGGGCACCCAGGCCATCACCCCAGCATGAAGTTCACTAGACAGGACTCAAAGAATCTTCCTACAATGATAGGCGAATTAGCCCTCCTCCATTCAACTGCGTTGGTGTCTTTAGGAGGCTGAACGAATGAAAGTTATCAAAGAACGAGGAAAAATAAATTATTGCTTAAATGGCTGTGCTGGCACTTTACAATAAATAAGCGGCTTTTGGTTGAAATTTGGGCACTCAGGCTCTAAAAGGTTCGCCATCACTGCTCTAGAAGGCTCTAGCACTGGGTCATTAGGTAATTAGCAGCTGTAGATCCTGTCTGAACAGGCAAGGGTTAAGTGGATGAAAGTTTCAACCAATTGTATTGTACCATGTATACTGGAGAGTGATTGGATAGTTAGCCACCACATGACCAGGATAATAAAACCCCCTGAACAGGTAGGGGCTGGTCCTCCTATAAAACCGTCTCTCCCCAGAGAGCACATCCTGTCACAAAGAGAGTAAAGAGAGAGACCAGTGTCAATCCGCCATCAGGGCTGACACTCAGCTAATCCTAGGACAAGAGCCTGAAGACTCAGAGCTGCTGCTTCCACAACTAGACAAAGCTCCATCCCTCTCCACGATCACTCCAGTACCAGTTCTGCTGTGAGAACGTTTAGGTCCATTTGCCTGCTGTTGTTCTAATAAATAACCGTGAGTTATTTTGCACAACGTTGCCTCCATCTGCACCCTGGATACGGCTGTTACCAACACGGGCTTCCCATCCTTCACCCAGGGACATATATTAGACATTAAAGGGTTGCTCCAAGGAGATCCAGTACATCAGCTTCTCCCTCCATATTTCTTGCACACACCACCCACTGGAGACCCTCCAGGTCGTAGGACAGCCCTCCGGTCCCAACACCATGCACCGTGACCACAGCGTGCCTAGGCCGCAACCGCCAGCCACTCCGGTATTCTGGGCCTCGGTTGCCTGCAGGCCTCAAGAAAAGGCTAGGCCCCAGTGGGGGATGTTGTAAATGGTTTTAGTCTATTCTTGGTTTCTTTGTCTCAAGCGTTCAGTTCTGTAGAAGAAATCTCATCATGATTTTTTCTTGTGAGAACATGGGTCTTTTGATCCTCAAGTGTGGAGATATCACCAATGTACAAGCTGTAGTGTGCAAGGAGCGCTATTATTACCATGGATGGAGCTTGAGGCTTGGCCTTCTACATGAGTGTTCTACGTTCTGTAGTGAAGACGACTGTGCTGAGAGGATGTGAGAAGCCTGGTGGACATGTAGCACACACCTATTGGTCACCAATAATGTTCTAATGTGGTGCGTCCTCCTCTACCATGTACTAGAGGTCATTTACTGTCCTCCTTGATGTCCACAACCATATTAGCCTAATAAAATATTGTCCTTCAAATTATGGAGGTCAGGAACTGTCTAACCAAACTATATACCAGAAGGAAACCAGGAGGGCCATTAGTAATCAAACAATGTCACAGCAGTTACATAATGGGTGGGGAGGGGGTGGGGGATTGAAGGGTCTCTCCTGTAGACAACACATTGCTGAAAGCTATGGCGGCTGACGCCCCTTCCAGACCAGGGCTGACCACCCCAGACCTTCCACCCCCCAGACCAGACTTTGGCTGATAAATACGCAATTTTTGAAGAGTAATACTGCCTGTGCAAATCTCATAGATGCCTCTACATCTGTAAATGTGACCTCTGTCCTCAGGAAAAGCTCTGTGTTTGGCTCTGAAGAGAGCCCCCTCTACTAGTTAAGGGAGTTTCAGTCTATAAAGGAGTCTTTATAACAGGGATAGTTGCATACTTCTGCATCCACCGGGGTGGGTGATGAGATGACTTTGGCTGGAGCTTCATGCCTTGTGTCTTAGAGAAAGATTTGTCCGATGCCCTGCGCTGTCATTGTGATTTCCAGTTGTGTCCCGGGTTCCGTTCCTGACTACGCTACTCCTCTGCCTGCCTAGACCTATTGCTATCCGACTCTGATCCCGTGCTGCCCGTCCTGACCTCCTGCCTGTCCCCAACTACGAGATTGCCTGCCGTTCCCGTACCTCGACCTTGGTCCCAGGTGTTGGCTTGTGTCATCGTCCACGGTGGTTCAGAGGATCCACTACCTCCGATCCTGACATGCACCTTTCCTTTCAGGAATAGGGATTTGTGTTTACCAAGTCTCACCTTTTAGGCACCATTCTTCAGAGTATCGCACCAAAAGTCAATTACGAATCCATATATGCACACGTGTGATGTCTGTGTGCAGTCAGTATTGTCCACACCAAGAAGAAAACACATCACAGACCAGAACTGGTTTAGATGAAGTCTCCTCTCATGCTTCCGCATGCTCAGCGCAGCGCCCACTGCACCACTTCTAGCTTAACCATGGGGAAGTGGCAGCACCAGGCCATGCTAAACTCATCTGGCCGGGCAAATAACCACACACCAGGAGCTGTGGACTGAGATGCAGGAGCAGACAGATGGGTGGCTGCTGCCACTGAACCTCAAGCCCAACAAGATTATGTGATGACAACCAGAGCCTTGTAGCAGCTTTGGGCCGAGCCAAGTTGACGCACGTCCCATGTATTGTGCATGTGCTGGACCTGGTGGTGCAAAGGTTCCTAGACAGCTCTTGCGAGCAGGGACCTCACTCGTATTGTTTCATCTGACTGTGTTAGTACTCTGTAATATATTCTTCTGTTTGTATATGTTCCCCATGATCTGCTCTAACTTAGTATTATTATTATGAGCCAATTGTAGTAATGACATTGTCTGGATGTTTGGGATCACTCTCCTGCTGTTTTTGATACCTTTTTACTTTGTGGCATTTGTTTTCGCACCTGCCTAAATCTTTTGCACAGCATGAGAATGAGATTCCTGATGAGATCTCTGGTGTCCTACGTGTCCCCTCGGCCTCATCTACACGGAGTCACCGTCCACACGGAGAAGATAGAAGTCAGGAAACATCACATCCCGCAGGAGACGTCTCCGCTCACCAGTCACATATAAAATTCACGTTACGCTCAATGTTTACATTAGTCATGAGAGTAACAGGATCCAACACTATTAATACAACCCTTGCAGGTAGGTCACTGGTTGGTTGGTAGGTAGTTAACTAATAGCAGATCACACAGATACAGGACACATATTATTATCCCATATATATTTTTCTTCTACATTTTTCCTGTTTGAATTTTTTTTTTTATAAATTTGATTCAAGGTTTTTTAAAATTTTGAATGTTTACTTTTTTTCATACTTTTTTTAAAATCCCTTTTTTATTTTCCAGTGCTGAGGATCTTTCTATATTAAAGGTTTGAAGTCAACATAAGATCCGCTACAAATATACAAAAATTTACCATTCCCAAAATCACAGCAAACAATCATCCTGCACCTCGTAGAGAGATCAGAGAAGCAATGGGGATCATGTGTCACCCCCAGAGTCAGCAGAACGGTCAGTACTGGGGTTCAGGACACAACATTAATGATGACAATGAGGGAAATGATAGAAGAACACCAAGAGATGAGGAGTCGCTGTCCACAGACCGGAGAGATCCAGAAGAATTAGGAGAGAAGAGTCACCTCTGGATTTAGCAGTGAGGAGATCATTGGGGACTTTAGTAAGAGCAGTTTCAGTGGAGAACATAGAGCAGATTGTAGGGATCGAGGAGGGAGTATGCTGAGAGATAGCGAGTTATAGAGAATAGACCAGGCGTTCCAGGAGTTTGGAGATGAAAGGGAGGTTAGAGACTGGTCTGTAAATTATTAAATGAAAGATCTGCTGCAGTTTGTGATTTTCTCCCCGGTGTTGGGAGATTCCTCTGGGGCTGGAGGAGATGGCTCCTCATTCAGGGCAGTTTTAACACGGTAATAGTAATGATTAGTAACCAGGTGAGGGCAGGAGAAGACGGGGACATGGGTGACCACAAGGTTCCTGTGAGATGGGATGAATGGCACATGGGTTCCAGTGTGTGATAGGTGCAGGAGCTGAAACAGGGGCCCAGATGGAGACGGGGGCCGCGGCTGTGTCCAATATCTGCCCCTTCTTAATGCAGACAGCCACAGGACTGTGACATTGGGGCACATTTACTAAGGGTCCGCACGGCGCATTTTCATTGGGTTTCCCGACTATTTTCTTAAGAGGGGTTTTTGGTGCACGCGATCGGATTTTCCCGGAGAGTTGCATGCGACACAAATCGGAGGGCTTGGTCGACTGACAACCCAACTGATTTGGACTAAGCGCATGATTTACAACTCAAATTGTGTCGCAAGACAATGCCCTCACACACACCGGGAAGAAGAAGGTGAACTCCGGCGGATTTCAGAGGGGAAGCGACAGATGCAGGAAAATGGACGCACGGTCTTGAAGAACCGCACCGGACTTCATCCTCGTCAGACAATGCACCTTGGAGATCACGACAGGACCAGGTAAGTAAATCTGCCCCATAGTGCTTACACTGTCCAGCTCCAGGCCCCGCTAGTGGAAGGAGTCCCATACTGCTGCCTTTTACAGCAATTAAATCAAAGAGAGAACCCCCCTCCCCTCTATTTTTAAGAGTCAGAGAAGAGTCCTCTTATCTGTTGGGGTGACTTAGATTCTGAAAAGGGAATATACACAATGATATTGTAACATAGATAGAGGCAAACTCATTGTCAGCTATAAATAATGGCGGCACAAGTAAGACGTGACATGGGCTCCTTATCTTGACAGGTGGTTGGTTCCTTCTCTTGGTGTCCTGGTCATGGCTGATGTTTTGAACAATTCCTTGGTTCACTACTATCAGGATTTCATCCTCTTGGGGTTCCCTGGTTTCCATGAATCCCGACGTCTCTTGTTCATCCCATTTTTCCTGGTCTATCTGGTGATTCTATTCACCAACAGCGTTATCATCCATGTAGTGCGGACAGAGAGCTCCCTGCATGCTCCGATGTATGTCCTCATCTCCCTGCTGTCTGCTGTGAACATCTGCAGCACAACCACCATCATCCCACAGATGCTCCTCGGATTCCTCCTCCACCAGATCCAGATCTCGCTGGTTGGATGTTTAATCCAAATGTTCGTCATTTATTTGAACGTCTTAATGGACTGCAACATTCTGCTGATAATGGCACTGGACCGATATATCGCAATTTGTAAGCCGCTGCGGTACAGCAATATAATAACCAGGAACAACCTGATCCTCCTGACTATGGCATCCCTCGCACGCAGCGTTTTGTTTACAAGTCCCGTCATCTACCTTGCTTCGCGAGTACAGTTCTGCAAGTCAAATGTCCTTCACCATTTCGCTTGCGAGCACATGGCGTTGCTGAGCTTGGCTTGTGGGAACATCTCTAAAAATAAACTTGTAGGTCTGACCCTGCGAGTCTTATCCCTTCTATTTGAGATCAGCTTCCTCTCCATCTCATACACCTTTATCATGAGGGCAGCATTCACCATATCCGGGGCAACAAGACAAAAGACCCTCCACACATGCGGGACACACATCCTGGTCATCCTGATTGTCTTCTTCTTTAGGCTCTCGTCATCCATTGTGTACAGAGCGTCCCAATCAGCGTCACAGGACACACACAATCTTATCAGCGCCACCTACCTGCTCATTCCTGCCCTGATCAATCCACTGATCTACGGTCTAA
This sequence comes from Engystomops pustulosus, assembly GCA_019512145.1. Taxonomy (NCBI): domain Eukaryota; kingdom Metazoa; phylum Chordata; class Amphibia; order Anura; family Leptodactylidae; genus Engystomops; species Engystomops pustulosus. The sequence goes on from WNYA01000859.1 coordinate 108,071, forward strand.
GGACCACGGAGATCAGACATCGGATAATTAAATTGTTTCGTTCTCTATGATGGCATAAGGACAGCTCTGCCTATATATGTGCCAGTTATTGAGTGATGGGAGTTGTAGTTCCACCAAAGCTGAAGGAGCAGCTAGAACATTTTAGATATACAAAGGTAAGAGGAGACAACATCAGAGACAAAGCCACAAGATTTGAGAGATGGAAACTTCACATTTTTCTAGCTATGTGAAAAGGAAAAATGAATAAAGAAAATACGCTACAATATTTATGTCCTATAGAACGGCAGTGAATATTGTCTGTAGTATGCTACATCGCCACATAAAATATGCTACAATATTTATGTCCTATAGAACGGCAGTGAATATTGTCTGTAG
>WNYA01000860.1:0-39609 GCA_019512145.1 Engystomops pustulosus
ATGGCACCTCTATGGCACTTTCAGGGTGCCCATCTGTTTCCAATGTCTTGGAATGGAGCAGTGCTGCACTTATGGCACCTCTATGACATTTTCCAGTGACCCTTCTGTATCCTGTAGCATTGGATGGTGCACTTATGGCACCTCTATGGCACTTTCAGGGTGCCCATCTGTTTCCAATGTCATGGAATGGAGCAGTGGTGCACTTATGGCACCTCTATGACATTTTCCAGTGACCCTTCTGTATCCTGTGGCATTGGATGGTGCACTTATGGCACCTCTATGACACTTTCAGGGTGCACATCTGTTTCCAATGTCATGGAATGGAGCAGTGGTGCACTGACAACACCTCTATGACATTTTCCAGTGACCCTTCTGTATCCTGTGGCATTGGATGGTGCACTTATGGCACCTCTATGGCACTTTCAGGGTGGCCATCTGTTTCCAATGTCATGGAATGGAGCAGTGGTGCACTTATGGCACCTCTATGGCACTTTTGGGATGGCCATCTGTGTCCTGCGTTGAATGGAGCGCCGGTAGAGCCGGTTTTCCCACTCTCGTTCCCCTTGTGGGGCCGCCATCTCCAGGCAGTGTAAAATGTCTATAGCTGCATGTGTCCGGATCCTCTAGGGTTACAGCGTTTTGTATCGTTTTTGTGTGCAGTACGGATAGCAAAATAGGAAGATCTAATGCTATAATACATAACATTTTTTTGTGATTCATTAGTCTGATCAATCGAAATGTCAAATGTTCAAAGCGGAGGAGAGGAAGCTCCTGGTGGCAGGTTCATGTGGATAGCGGTCGTGCCGGCAATCCATCCGTTCTTCCAAAACTCACATCACGATAATCATCTTTTTTTCAAGATATTGTGTTATAATTTTCCTAAAACTAAACGTATATTAACCTTCTCTCAAAATGTAGAACATGCCAAGGCAATCAAACGCAATCACACATACTGTAGATACAGGACCAGAACCAGGTCTACTACATAGATACAGCACAGGAACTAAGATCACTACATACTGTAGATACAGGACCAGAACCAGGTCTACTACATAGATACAGCACAGGAACTAAGATTACTACATACTGTAGATACAGGGCAAGAACCAGGTGTACTACATAGATACAGCACAGGAACTAAGATTACTACTTACTGTAGATACAGGACCAGAACCAGGTGTACTACATAGATACAGCACAGGAACTAAGATGACTACATACTGTAGATACAGGGCCAGAACCAGCTGTACTACATAGATACAGCACAGGAACTAAGATTACTACATACTGAATATGCAGGACCAGAACCAGGTCTACTACATAGATATGGCACAGGAACTAAGATTACTACATACTGAATATGCAGGACCAGAACCAGGTCTACTACATAGATACGGCACAGGAACTAAGATTACTACATACTGTAGATGCAGGACCAGAACCAGGTCTACTACATAGATACAGCACAGGAACTAAGATCACTACATACTGTAGATACAGGGCCAGAACCAGGTCTACTACATAGATACGGCACAGGAACTAAGATCACTACATACTGTAGATACAGGGCCAGAACCAGGTCTACTACCTAGATCACACATGAACTAAGATCACTACATACTGAGTATACATGCCAGAAACCAGGTCTACTACATCAGATACAGCACGGAACTAAGATTACTACTACTGAGATCCAGACCAGAACCAGCTGTACTACATAGATACGAGCCTGGAACTAATTACTACATACTGAATATGCAGGACCAGACCAGGTCTACTACATAGATATGGCACAGGAACTAAGATTACTACATACTGAATATGCAGGACCAGAACCAGGTCTACTACTACATAGATACGGCACAGGAACTAAGATCAGTACGTACCGTAGATGCAGGACCAGAACCAGGTCTACTACATAGATACAGCACAGGAACTAAGATGACTAAATAGAATGATATGTTGGGATGTTTCCTGGTATAACCGAGGGCTACTCCGTATCTTGTGTTCTTATAAAGTGGAATATGTTGCCCAGTTCAGCCCCTCGCCCTAAAATTTTATACCTCTTGTGTCACCCCTCATCGTCTTGGACTCTTGTGAGCAGGGTCCTCATTCCTTTTGTTCCATATGATTGTTTGTATGGTATATGATGGCGATATATAAATAAAGATTATGATTAAGATTAGGACCACATCTCTTGGCCTTATGATATCCATTATCCAAGGGGAAGCAGTGGACGCTTGTGGACGGTTGTGAGAATGTGACTATTGGCTATTTTTAGCTATTAAAGCTTTTTTGGAAGGACCCCTCTGTACACTGTGATCTGCGTCTTGCGGTTACTTTCCTTTCCATAGCATCTGCCGGCTGCGCTGGTGAGCGGGGCAGGATGTGATCGCACCGTCCTCTCTTCTGATTCACATGGAAGTCCGGTCACAATGCGGCTCAGCAGTGAGTAACGCTCCTCACTACATCGATCTCCTCGTTCCCTGTGGACCTCAAGGATGAGAAACTCTCTACCACAGCAGGAAGGGCTGATCTCTCACTGAGGAATTATTCACTTATAGCAGAAATCACAGGTTCAGGAGAGAACTGCCGGCTCTTCAAGGATATAATTTAGACATTTTGGAAAATTATATGGTTTTGGAGTGAGTGCCTTTGTGGAGATGTGATGAGGATGAGCTAGAACCTCCTGAAAACGAGAGAAGAGCTCTTCAGATTATTCTGGAGAACTTTGGAAATGGATAGAGAACGACTGAGGCGTGGAGAGGGGTGTGCACCAGCCACTACCCCAACATTATTAACAACCATACCCACAACTTAACCAAAACTTAGAAGAACCTCTTGTATCTAGACTATGATGGCTCATCCTGGAGCAGGTTCATGGGTCATCTACTCGTTTTCCTTATTAATATAATTATTTGCTCTTCTGGGATCATTTGCAAAAGTTGTCCTGTGTGACCGTTCTGAACGTGTGGTCTCATTCAAAGTTATGCAAAACTAGTGAAAGGCTCTGATGTCACGAGACCTGCTGGATATTCCTCTTACTCATCCATTGGCTTGTTCCTAAAACCGCAATTTCCTGCTCTTTTGAAGTTGGTGTCCAGATAAAGATCCTTTTATCCAGTTAAAATAGAATTTATAAATGAAAGGAAAACTTCTTTAATTACGAGACCTTTAGAGGATTGATATATGCAAGTACCAAGATACAAACATGTGCTCTATAATGTCCTGTTAGGAGGTTGATGCTTCTTGGAGATACTGGGGGTCATTTACTAAGGGCCCGATTGCGCGGTTTCCGATTTTGGCCGCACACGATCGATTGTGGCTCATCGGAGCCGGCATGCAGCTAGCGACGGAAATTGGGGTCGTGGCCGAGCGAAAACCCACGGATTCGGAAAAACCGCCGCATTTAAAAAAAGAATGTGTCGCTTGGGATGCACTTAATTTACCTTCACTTGTCCGCGGTTAACTCCCAGCGCGTTCAGATGCTTTTTAGCACCGCAGCGCCACCTGGTGGACGGCGGAGGAACTACCTTGATGAATCCCGGCCGGACCCGAATCCAGCGCAGAGAACGCGCCGCTGGATCGCGAACGGACCGGGTAAGTAAATCTGCCCCACTGTCTCCTGACGGATGATGTATATTTGCCCCCTGGATGAGTAATTTATCTTCTTTCACAAACATTGATGAAGATTTCGGGGATATAGATAATAAAGACCCATTTTTCGGTGTGCAATGACGATTGAGAGAGGCTATCAACATCCGATTGTTAGGAGTCTAACAACCGGGCACCCCCCACCGATCGTCTCCAGAGCCGGAAGCCCAGGTCTGTTCTCTCCAAAACCAAAATACCCTGTGATTTTCCCATAAATGGCCTCTGTCCCCCGCTCGGCAGAACGGGGGAATGTTTTTGTCCTGTGGGAAGGGTCTCTGATAAGTTGTTGCCAGAAGTTGTCAGCTAAAGGGGTCTTACAATTCTCTGTTTTGTTGATGGTCTCAGCAGTTGCTCCTCCATCAAGGATATATGTCATTTATTGGAAAACCCCATTTAATGCAGTTTTTGCTTTTTTGGAAAGATCTTCTCTTTTTGGGATCCATTAGCTGAAACCCCGATTTGAGCAGTTTATTCGTTTGGCCCTTTTTCAGCTACAATATGGCAATGTGTGGGCAAGCGACGCTCTATTCTGCCTCTGCTATGTTTCCTCTAATAGGACATGTAGGTTGGATTTATCCTCTGGAGTTTACAGCAAATTGGCTGCATACATTAAATACTATTGCAAGTCGTCTCATTCCTAAAATTTCCATAAAATGTCAGGTCTCGTTGTAGAGCGCGTTCATTAGCTGCAGTGGCTCGGCAGGAGAACCTTGTGGGGTTGTTCCTCTCGTTAGGAGGACGTCTATTTTCTCTTTGGAGGACAGAAGGAAAATCATTTGTAAAATGTTCTGCTCGTTGTCACCTTCATCCGCCTTGTCATCTCTTCTCCCGGCACGGAGGCGTTCAGCGCTTTATGGCATATGACGGGGTCCTTAGGCTGGAACACATCGTGTCCCTTGCAGTCAGTGTTCCTCTTCGCATCCGTGACGGTGACATGTTGAAGCGGCGGAATGGGGCCGAGCCGCTCCTCTGGATTCTCTATAGATAAAGGGTCACGTTCCCTCTTGCTGAAGGACACATCAATTCACACATTTTTTAATGTATTTTTCATGACTTTTGTGTTTTTGGTCTCGGGGCTACCTTTGTGTATTCGGACAAGTGACCGCTTGCATTCTTGTCGGCAACACATCCCCTCGTGTAACCATCACCGAAATGCAACGATGTTCATATGCGAGAATGATAGGATCCCCATATATTCCATCTGCAATGACTCCGTGGCTTATTAACGAGAACGTCTTCCTAGTTTAGGACGAACCTAAACTGCCCAACAATACATCGTAGCGAGGCTCGTGCGTAACTATGCAGATCCTTTGCAATACGCAGTCTGTAATTTCCGTCTTGAGTGGTTGTCACGTTCCACGTCGTGGGTTGTTTCGCGCTCAGCGCTGTTATGTCAACCTTGACGAGAATCTTCCCAAAATTGGCAGTTCTGTTTTATGTTCTCTTAAAATCTCCTATTCTTCATCTCCTATAGAGATCTCTATGGTAACAGACTACAAACAAACACTGCGTAGTCTGACGCTGAAATCCGTTTTTTGTTTTTAATGTACGCAAGTTGGGGAACAGGATATGTATCTTGTGCAAGCACCAATTGGAAATTCTTGGCGTTGAGATGGATCTTATCTTGGGGCCCATTCACGCTCACTTATCCGGACTGTATTGCTGTATTCCAAGGACGGATTGCTACCATGGGAGCAGTACTACAAGAATAAGAGATCTACAGCTTCAGCCTGTCCCATGAGATCCATCGTGTATCCAACAGCACAGTGGCTCAGTGGTTAGCATTACAGCCTTACAGCTCAGTGGTTAGTATTACAGCCTTGCAGCGCTGGGGTCCTGGCTTCAAGTCCCAGGGTCAACATCTGCAAAGAGTTTGTATGTTCTCTTCGTGTTTGCGTGAGTTTCCTCCTGGTCCTCCGGTTTCCTCCCACACTCCAAAACATACTGGTAGGTTGATTGGATTGTGAGGCCCATGGGGACTGGGACTGATTTGGAAGGTTCTGTGCAGCGCTGCGGAATATGTGTGCGCTATATAAATAAAGAATTGTTATTATTAGCCTGCGCCACTGAATCCTGTCCTGCCGCTGGGGTCCTGCTGATCATCGCCAGTACTGAATGCACATGATTGTCTTGCAGGACGAGCTTTGTCTTTGCGTAGCCTGTATCGGGGAAGGAAATCTTAACAGGGGGGGGGGGGTGATATAGCCTCGTCTTTAACCCTTCTGATCGACAAGTCTAAATTAAAGCTGACACAGCCACTTAGAAGTCTCGGACTTTACAAATAGGTCATAGCTGCGTGAGCTGATGTGGCTGGAAGTATGTCATAACTAATTACCTCTACGAGGGCTCAGTCCCCCCCCCCATCGCTAACCCTGACGGACCGATCCAAGCGCACCACACGGCCTCTGCACTGCAGCGACTGCACAGAAGCACCGAATAATTCATGGGGCTCCTGCAGGAGCGGAGCGTGAATGGAGGTCATAGTGCTGCTAAATGGGGTCATTCTAAGGGGCTGTGAATGAATAGCCCCCCTGCATTGTGCGTCTGTCATTACAAGATGCAAGAGTCAGAGTCAGGGGCTCCTTTCATTAGATGAAAGTAGATTAAAGCCGGGGCCCCCGGGGGAGGTAAACACTCCGTTTGATTGGGTAGAGAGATAAATAATTCAGATCTGTGTTTTAATCTCTGAAGAGAATCTTTCAATAACGTGGCGAGCGTCCTGTACCGTGCCGGCCGCGCACTTACCCCCCTCGTTTGCTTTTTAATATTAATATGTGATGACAGGAGTTTTCCATAACCTTATAATATCCAAGCCTGGGGCATATTACATACATTAGCGATGGATATACATGACAATGAGAACCCGTGTCCTGTGCTTTCCCCCTACTATTAAAAAATGGGTAACAATTGTAAAACCACCGCCCCCCCCCTCACCCCAGACATTTACATAGTGTATAGAGAGAGAGAGCAGCTGCCACACACATCTTGGGCCCAGTTCACACCTGCATTTGGACTTTCCATTACACCCTGTTTATGGAAACTAAAACCAGAAGTTCCTCCTTCTGTTCCCCATTGACTTTAATAGAATTTCCATTGAGCATCATCAAAGGAAATCTACTATCAAATCAACCACCGTTGACGCTCATAGATCCCGGCTCTGTGACTGTGGAGATCTTCTTATATTTGTTATCCATGGCCTCCTTCCTTCTAAAATCAACTTTTAAAATCGTGCCAATGATGCAGAAGGGCTCTGAGGGGCAGTACCAGAGCCCCTCCGTACTGTAGCTTCACAGACTGTTACATAGTATCCCCTCTGCCTGATGTAAACTCACTGCAGCAGAGGAAATTTCAGCACACAGTGGGAGGGGTGAAGGGCTCCTGCACAGTGTAACAGCCTGCGAAGCTATAACACAGACGCCCCTAACCCGGATTTGAGTTACTGTACCTGTATCGTGTTCGGTTTTGATGGTAGATTTCCTTTTAATAACAGAATTTGTAACGAAATGTTACGGACGCCGGCGTAGGGAATGTGCAACGCTTGGTGGTAGTGTGGCCACAGTCCTACAATTTGGCAAATATCGGTTACATCGCTACAAATGTGGTTGGTCGAAATCGTGGTTGGTGAAAACTTGCTACAGCGGCAGCAAAGTTGTCCTCAAGCTGTGGCTTGTAATTTTGGAACGGCTGTGTAGCCAGAGGTTAGAAAACGCTACTTTAAGGCCTATTTATTAACGAAAGCCTGGTCGGACATTGGGAAGAACTTCTGAGCAGATGCAGCGCTGCAGGGCAGTGGGTCTGACCATATGGTACACCGGAGACTAAATATGGAGTACGAGTATGAAGTGGAGGGAAGGTCATCTCCAGCGGTTGGAGCAGAAGCTCCTCGAGAAGGAGGAGGAGGAGACCGCATTGGACATAATTGAACGCCGTTGGGTTCGGTCAAGATGGACATTTCAGGCCGCAATAACAGAGACTAAATACACGCGGGACGCACGGCGGGGCGAGTAATGAGGCGCGTAACAAAGAAACGAGACTTCCAAGAGTCTGGCAGCTGCCGTGTTTGCCTCTGTAAGGTGACACTACACGTAGAGCTCTGGGAAGAAGGTGGAAGCTTGTTCCAGAAATTCTGCGGGACGGGATGTTGTTTTCTCTTTTGAACCACAGATAATCATCTTAAAGTGGCAGAGTCCCAACCATCCCCACGGCTTATTTCCTGGATGGAGGGTTATTAGCTCATTGCGCCCAACCCATACAATGTGCGGCTATAAACATGTCTAGCCAGGTCTCATCCACCTCTTATTCATAAGGAGGAGGGGGGGGGGGGGGGGGTTCTGCACAGCTGGCGCTTAAAGAGTTAGTCCCTCCTTGTAGAGCAAAGTCTAGGATTACACGTCCCCCTCCCTTATTACAGCTGGTTATAAAACTTCCCTTTTGATGTAATGGGAGCAGCTGGTAGTATGGGCCGGCAGCCAGGCGCGAAAAAGGTGGAGTAAATATTAGGGGCCATTAATGCAGATGTCGGTCCATGAGCACAAGGTCGGGGGATCTGACGGTCGATACTGTACATTTTCGGAGTTTACAGGAGTATTCCTGGTTGTAGATCTTAATAATTGCAGGTCAGGGGGTCATGCACCTAGCACCCGCACTAACACACAGAACACAACCGCTTCTATTGCAGTTCCCAAAAAATGGGCAACGCTCTGCACCAAAATAGTGGGAATAGTCGCCCCCAGATGAAATTCTGCCACGTGTTGAGATTTATAAAATCGTATCCATGTGCCTTCTTTTAGTTTGCTCTGCCCGGTCCCGTATTCTGCGCTGTCTATGATTTTCGGGTCATCCTCATGATTGATGGGTGACGTAAAGCATCGTCTGCATTTTACTATATTAAATGTTAACTTGGTTTCCATAGTAAAAATGCATTAATCAATCAGTGTGGGCGTCGCGCTATTAAAACACCCAACAAGACGGTGCTTGTACGGTGATGCCACGTGTGTACAGTCACCTGTGTGATCACAGCGGGTAGTTATGTCAACAAGCAGGCGAGGTTTTATGTCTCTGGATGCTCTGCTACAGGTAGGATGGAGGTCACCGAGCTTAAAGGGAGTCTACTACCTACCTCAAGCGTTACAATCTGCTGGCAGCATGTCATGTGCTTTCCAACATACTTTTATACTGTTTCTAAGAAATTCCCATAGTAATCTGTATGCTAATGAGGCATTTGGTGCACCATAGTAACATCCTCAACACCCAGTGCACTTCTTACCTCAACCCTGTCCAATAGATAAGTGGGGACATATCTCTTGTGAGAAGCTTGGAAGCAGAGGGAAGTGATTTAGGAATTGCAGTGCTCCGGGTGCCCCAAACGCCGTATTAGCATATGGATTAAACTGGGAGTATCTTGGAAATTACAAAAATAATGAATCCCAGAAGAGGGCTAACAATCACACTTTTCTTTCGATAATGCGATGTAGTCCAGAGGGCACAGTCGCACCTTCCCGATACAGGAGGCTTAGTCACAGACTAGCCTTATACATATCAGACTGTGACCTTTGGACCTTGACCTTTTTTTTCATATTTTTCTTTCTATGTCTCATATGAGGGTAAATAAAATGGTCAAACTCGGCTGTAACCCAAGTGCCCTATCGGGTGTTTGCCGATAGATAAGCCGGAGCTGGTTGTGCATCACTCTATATCTATATTATGAGACATTTGTTTGTTTTTATGACCCATTGATGTTGCTGTGTGCACGGTGACCTAACACCCCCGTGACATTACTGTTTATTCCCCTTCCTTTGCTGTGATATGATGTGCTACGTGCCCGGAAGTAACCGGGAAAACCTTTGACCATGAGTTTGTTTACACACTACTGGCAGGCGCGGCCGCCCACCCACCAGCTACCTACCGTCCCCCACCCCCTGGCGTCCACCTGCCGCCCACCTGCTCCTTTCTGCTTTCATGCCAGGAACAGATTGCACATTGTCATTACTCCATAAGATGAACCATGTGGGAAAAAGGACAGAAAATTGGGTCACTGTGATATTCCTTTATAATGTGTCGGGAAAGCCAGAAGAGCAAAATCGGTCATTACTGTGCTGAGACTTGCCAATTTTTGTTGTTTTTTGTTTTTTTTTTGTGCTTCCCGCTGCTGGTTGTTATCGCTACTATTGAATGTTTTGCAAAAATTGGCAAAAACATTGATTGCTCCGGGTAAGATCATTGCAACTTGTCACAAGAACCTTGTGTTAAAGTGATCCATTGCAATGTTACCATAAATGTATAATATCCTGTAACATTGCTTTTTGATCTACTTTTAGCTCCCAAATATGTGTTGTTTGAGAAAGACAAGACTGCAGCTTATCGGGGAAGTTTTTGGAGAAGAGAGGGGTCAATGGGTTTGTAAACTTGAGACAAACTCGTTCTCATATTTAGAATCGCTGAACTGAACTCTGCATGACCGTTCAGTTCCGTTCAGGTGAAGGGAGGGGCTTTCTGCTCCTGTGTATTAAGCCCCGCCCGTCTGGTGCCACCAGATAGTTTACGAGGCATCCGCTTTGTCTGCCATAGAATTGCGCTATTGCCGATGATCTTCAGCCTTGGACATTCGCTGGCTGTAGAAAGTGCAAACTTGAGACGGGAGCGCCGTATATGGTCCCGCCTTCACATCCCTCCTTGCCTCCTTGGCCACTAGTGGTTTGGATAAATGTCCCATAAGGCTTCTATGTTCAGTCACGCACAGTGGGTTTTAGAGAGACACAGGCATCTTCCACTAAGTGTCTATTCACACCAGTTTGGGTCAGAACGTCTACATACTGTCCTATATAATCCAGCTGCTGAGTGATGGAGCGGATTGGCCTCTACTTACAGTGTAGGGGAGACCTGGTAGCAGCCAGTCTACAGCTCTGAGACGATTGAGAATAACCGAGAGGAGAAACTGCTAGTAATGCAGGTCGCAAATCCATTAATGGCCTGAAATACTAATACCAAGGCTATATTCACACATGTATGGGGGGTCTACATATGGCCGACGTATATAAGTCCCCCACAGCCCACAGTGGGCGCATGGCGCAGGGTAGGTAGCCAGGAGAAAGATGGGACATGTCCTATCTCTCGCCGGAATGTGGCGCCATGCACCACATATTACTATGGAGAGGAGCGGGGGTGAGCAAATGTGCTACGATACGGCGGGCACATGTATGTGTGAATGTAGCCTTATTCTGTACATACTCTGTAATAGTGGTGTGTGCAATATTTGGTAAAACTACATTGCACAACATCTCTGGTCTATTCGTTGTCCCCGTCTCGGGAATCCTCGCCGCCGGTAGGTAGATCACATTGGCAGCAGATAAGGTAGAATTCAATAAATGCGTGATAGCATATTAATATAAATGATAAGGATATGAAGAGCGGATGATGGATGGGCCGTTCTATCCTCGTAGCCGAGTAGGAAACGTTTTGTATCTATTATTACTATTGACTTTCCAGCTTTCATGCTCGTGTGGATATCGATCTTTTAAGCTTCAAATACGGTGAATGCTGGAAGTAACACTAATAGCCGTGACATAACTATAACATTAGGGGCGGCGGCAATTAACTCTGCGTCCTGAAGAGCTAGCAATCAAGTAGAAGCATGGGGAGCAGGTGGGAGGGGCCACGGGGAGAGAAGGTGGGAGGGGCCACGGAGAGAGAAGGTGGGAGGGGCCACGGAGAGAGAAGGTGGAAGGGGCCACGGAGAGAGAAGGTGGAAGGGGCCACGGGGAGAAGGTGGGAGGTGCAAAGGAAAGTTCATTATGTTCATCGACTTTGTTGGAAAGTCTCGTTCGTTCGCGTTGAGCTGTGCAGTGGACGCTTCTACTTCTCTTCAGCGAGTTTTAGCCCTGACTATTTTGGGAAGTAGCCGCCATTTTTAGAAGACATGCAGCTTCCATGTACTCATTGGGTCACTCAAGACACTTTCGTTAAAGGTGGTGTTCACCAATTCCATAAACCTAAAACCATGTAGTGTTGGACCTACAGTGTGCAACTTTGAGTAGCCTCTTCGAGGCACCGGATGCCTCCCTTGACTTGGCAAGTCTACAGATGGCCCTTCATCTGTCGTGCTGAGGGGTGGCATGGGGCCATTGATTTCTTACATAGATCTGTAAGACCTCCATGTACATGAATAGTTGCCAGAAGTACATGATGATGAACGTGTGGACAACAATGAAGTTTGGGAGTCGTTCTCCCTGCGGTGGGTTCGCTCTTGTGTCTCGGACCTTCTCTCTCCTGTATGCCAGCTTTGCTTATCATCCCGGCTTAACAAGGGCACAGTGCCTAGTAATATCTCATCATAACATCCCCCCCCCCCCCCCCCCACCGCCCCCTCGTCATCTACAGTCCATAATTGTCTTTTTTAGGTTAATTAATGGCCTTCAGCTTTCATGTCACCAAACCCTGAACTGCGTTGGCAGATGGAGATGAAGAGGCTTGTGAATAGTTTCTGATTTTTATAGACGCTGATGTGTTTCCCGGCATTTGGTGACCAGCGCCATAGTGGAAAACGGAGAGATTAACACCTGCTGTACAGGAGGACGTTACATTGTTACCAGGATGCATCGCAGCACAGATGAACACTTCATTTTGTGTGATGTGTACGTGAGGATCTGAATTCCTTACACATATATAGATGTTTTTGGTGCGTAGTGTGGAAAGAAGTTTCTAGCATAAAACCTATATGTTGTACTACGGTCACAAACCACGGGTGTTATGAATCAAAGTAGTTACCTATGAAGCTGCTTTTTGTTTTGTTTTTTGGCTTGCCGATGAGTTTTGCAGCTGTAATAAGTTCCATATAACTTGGGCGCAGCATCGGACATTGGAGACTGTGTCAATCTGTAGGATGTTATTCATGCAAGAAGTTAAGGGTTAAGCGTAGGTTTGTAAAGGTGAATACATTTTGCTGTTGGCGCGTGTAAAGTGAGATCCTGTGCGGCGCACATCCGTCCCTCGGGTTGTATAAAAGATTGGATAATAATGACTCGGAAGTTATGGTTTCCGTTGCTGATATTAAGATGTATTCTCCAGCCTTCTGCTGTAAATGAGGTCCTTAAATCCATGTGAACTCTCCTTACTGAGGGTGCATGTACATTCACGAGTGGATTCACTATTTTCCGGGCTGGCCCAGAAAGAAATGTGCGGCCTGAAAAGTAGGAGTCCTGGTACCATCATCCACAACATCTGTGTTACTGTGATCCAGCATAGAGCCTGCACCTTGTTCTTATCGATTTTCTTAACTTTTTGACTCCTCTCTCTTTTTTTTCTGCAGAAAACAAGGGCTTTTATCATTCCGAAGAATCCTTGACGTCCCGGCCCTCTTTTGGATGTCACAATTGTACAGAAGCAAGATGACCTACAGGTAAGTAACTCGCCACTCCTTGGTGGTCTGTTGTGTTACATTCTCCTCTCCTGATACATATGATGTAGTAAGCTGGGAGTAGGTGCTGCCAGGGGAGTGTGGAAGGAAAGACATGCATGCTCAGCTGTTCCAAGTGTAAATGTTTATATTATTGGTTAATTGTTGTGTGTGCGGCCCTTTAAATTTAAAGGGCTTTTCCATATCAGTCAGGGCGGGTCTAGAGATAAAGGCTGATCCATACGTATTGTATAAGTGTTCCTACATCTCTCTGCATCATAAAACCGATGAAATGTGTTAAGGTAGATGAGCGGATTGTCACACATGGCGAAGCGCATATCTCCAGGGGAACTAAACTTTACCCGGCCCAGTATGTCTCTACCTCGTGAGTCACGAAAGCTTATCCCATTGTTATAGAGCCCCATCCCAGTCACAATTACAGAGCCGTCCCAGTCTAATTTAGGGTTTCAGCTGGTAAGTGTGATGATCCGGCTCTGTCTCTGGCTCCTGTCCACACCTGACTGCTGAGCCATCACTTCTCATCATGGCACCTGCAGTATATAGTTATCTCCATACAGCCAGTGCTGTGTATACTTATTATTGTTCAGATGAGAGCGGTAAGAGTCTATGTCAATCCTTCCATGGTAAGAATGCCGTGATACGTATGTGATGTATACTAGGAAAATACTGATGACTTCATAAAAATCAACGGGTTGCATTGTAGTCCAGTGGAAGCCATTACACTAGTGTGAACAGCGCCTAGGGAAAAATAACTCAGAGTTGACAAAACCTCATTGATCTAATATTGATGACCTGCCCATAAAAAGGGTTTCCATGGCTTCTATGCTAATAATGACCTGTATATAGTTGATAGGTGGGGGTGCGACACCCTGCACCCCCTGCAGCTGGTATACACTTCAGCCAAAGGAAGAAGATGGCACTGTCCAGCCGCACACTCTGGATAAGTCATTAGGTGTATAGGAGCCCGAAAAAAACCCTTAAAGGGAATCTATTGTCGATTTTCATACAAAGCTGCAGACAATGTTGGGTAGGAGCTCTGGAGACCTGTGTAGAAGGAGGACTGGGAAATATGCATTCATATTCCAGGATTGTAGCTGGACTTTGAACTCTCTGGTGCACTGGTGTGTGAGATCTCTTCACTGAAGACATCAAAACTCCTCTTCTCCTCTCTCCTTTTTCACTGCTGTAGTATTCAAACGGAAGCCAGCTACTGTTACTCGGGAGGGAGGTGCTGTACTCAGGGAAGAGAGATCGCACAACAGTGCACCAGAGTTAACATGTAAAGCTACAATCCTGGGATATATTAATTAATGTTTTCAAAGTACTGCTGCTACTAACAAAAAGTTTTTGGTACACAGATATATCCAGGGACAATACTAAACACTGTCTGCTGCTTTGTATGGTCAAAACTGCTGACAGGTTCCCTTTTAAGGGCACATTGTCAGTATAGAAATCCTGGAGAACCCCTTTAACAAGTGAGTAATAAGAGATTCCCGTCTGCTCGTATATTTCCCTGTGTACTCGGACAAACCCCATTAATGTCGCCCGTATTGCTATATAATTTCACGTTCCTCTCTGCCGCTCCTATATAATCCCTATAATTTTTTTTCTTAATCTCCAACTCTCAGTAATTTCACTTTTGTGCCGTAAAATGAGTTAAAAAAAAATAATGAAATCTAATGTTTGCATTATCTTTTGCAGATGCATCTGAAGTCCTCCGGCTTCTCTAGGGACATGCACACGAGCGCCGCTCCTCTGAGACCCATCACTTGATGTAAATTTGCACAGACAACGTCCCAATGATGGTTCTGCACTGCGCCTCAACCAAGAACTTTAATACGATTTTGCTCGATACGGATATTTATATCTGTATTGGAGCATGACAAGCTACAGACCCTACCAAAACGATGGAGTGGAGGCCAGTGGGACATCCATGAGAGCCAATGATGTTGTCCGAGGAGTGGATTATTATCCACAGGGACCGTGGGGACAGAACAGCAATGGTATGCAACACTCTTCAGATGCCTCAAAATTTAGTTCCATCACTCCGGCAATGCCGAAAATGGGGGTGCGAGCCAGGATCGCTGACTGGCCTCCAAAAAAAGAGACTCAAAAAGAGACCATGACCCCCAGCCCATCGAGGGAAATGGAAGGGCCTAAAGAGTTCTACCTGCAGAGGAGCTTTCCGAATGGACAACATTTTCAGAGCAATGGGGGTTCTCCAGCATATCGAGGCTTTCATAGACTGTCGAGGAAACGTTCCAAAGACGTTGAGTTCTTAGATGGTTGGCCGAGGTCTCCGGGTCGGACCTTTATCACCCTTCGGAATAGGAGTAATAGCGAGACGACACTGAGTGAATGTGATGTGGATGTGTCTCTGGAGCCCAGAGCGTCAAAGCTTAGCAATGGGATGCCTCTCTTTAGAGAATATGGGAGCACGTCCTCTATCAATGTGCAAGGCGTTTCGGACCAGAGCTTGTATGATATGCTGAAAGACTTAAGAAATGAACAGCAGGACAAAGGAAGCGAGTCGCCTTTGAGGGGTAGTGGTCTTCTTCATGAGGATTCAAGCATCGCCTCCAATCTCCACTTGGCAGCAAGCTCCAGGACGGATCTACGTAACGGACAATATCAGAGAGACGACGGTACATTAAAGGATAAGCAGAGAAAACGAGCCCCCAAGGGGGAGTCCAATGACTCCTCCATCTTTCGCAAGTTGAGGAGCAACAAAAGTGAGAATGAAATTGGGAAGTCATTTGTCGACCAAGATGAAAGTCATAAACCGTGGATCTGCCCCAAATCGTTTGCCCACTATGATGTGCAGAGCATGCTCTTTGACCTCAATGAAGTAGCCGCCAACCGAAATTATGTCGCCCAAAGGCGTAACACTACGACTGGCGCCTCTGCCGCATCTGCTGTCTCCTTGGCAGTCTCTAAGGCTTTTAGTCTTGGCAACATGGACCCTAGTTTCACCAGCACGGAAGACCTAAACTTTAAGGAGAACTTGGAGCATGACATGGGGGACAATAACAGTAACGACCTTCTTCTCAGCTGTCCACATTTCCGAAATGAAACGGGTGGGATGTCTGAACGGAACGTGAGCTTTTCCAAGGCTTCTGCTGGCTCCCCGAATGGAACTGAAGGGGGGGTTCTGGAGCCCTCGCTTTCCCTGTACTGTACCAATGCCAGTATCTCTGTATTGGAAATTTCCAAGGAGATGCAGAAGACACAAGGGAGATTAAAACACTACAGTATAGAACATGTGGATCTGGGAGCCCGGTATTTCCAAGATTACTTCCATGGGAAAGGTAGGATTGTTTTCCTTTTTTTATTTTTTTTTGATGTCCAGGATGATAACAATAAAGGGTTCAGTTTTGCTTCCATAAACAGCGCCACCCTTGGCCACCCTTGTGCATAGCTCTTTGGTTGTAATCTCACTGACTATACCGTAGCTTTGGGGCGCAACGAATATTTAGTCATCAAAAAATATATATATATTGAAACCAATTAAAAATGTCCTAGTGGTCACATGCACTCAAGCACCGTAATGGTGCATCTATTCATTGCTATATCTACCCTGTCACTCACACACACACACACACAGCGCTGCTACATTCATCCTCTCTCATATACACACATACCGCTTGCAGCTGTACATACGTCCCCCATAGACGGCAATGGCCACACAGAGTGATACGGTGCCACACGGCCTGGCGGGCATACGTTTGTGTAAATGTGGCCTTATGCATCCCTATTTCCAGTCTCAATATAAAAAACTTTTCCGCCCATGTGGCTCTGTCCCAACTTCTGTCTCAGATATTGGGTGAAATGCATTGTCAGCGCTTTGCCCGATCTCTTGGACACTGATCAGGAGGGTCTGATAGTGAAGGATCCTCATCACCTCTTGATTATAAGATTCTTTCTTGCTAAAAAGGGTCTTATAGTCCAAAGAAAATAGTAGATCCCTTTCATTCTTTAAATCGCTAAATTGTGGAAGATTTAACCACTGTTCACATCACTTTTTGCATACGGTTACAATACAAATAAACATATACTATTCCATATGGACCGGGAATCGGTATCTGATTGCTGGTATCCCAGTGATCACAACAATGGCTTTTGTTTTGAGTGCTACAAATTTCTAAGTGTGCCGATGTGTCTGACCAGGGGCGTAACTACAGGGACAGCAGCTGCTATTGGGCCCGGTGTGTCTGGGACCCGGCCATCCCACCTGACACACTGAATATATAAATATTATACTGCACATTGTGTAACATAATATGTATTTAACAGTGCACATCTTCCACAGTAAACACCTGAGCTAGGTCCCCAGATAAGAAATGGAGGGTGAGGGGACAGCAGGACAAAAAGGACGAGGGATCTTCCATCTCTACTTCCTGTCCTCTAAGTGTGTGATTGTATAAACTTGTGAGTGTATATTATTTTAATGAGAATGGGGCCACAAGGGAGATTCTAGTTACACCCCTTTGTCTCATTCATAGTTGGACCCACAGGGTTAATGAGAACTGGGGCTTACAAGTGCCTCTGAGACCTGGTATATATGGAGCACTGCTCCCACTGCGCTCCATTCCGACTATTTCTATGGCAATGCAGGATATGGTTGTCCCATGGAAAGTGAATGGAGCGCGGTGCGAGCATTGCTAGATTTATACAAATTCTTCAGATGCTCTTATTATCTCTGTGGGTCCAAGCCTTCATCAGAGACCTGGTATATACGGAGCACTGCTCACACTGCGCTCCATTCCATTTACTTCCATGGGGACAGCAGGACATCCTGTATAATATGAATGGAGCGCAGTGCGAGCATTGCTACATTTAAACAAATGTCTCATTCACCAAATGCCTCCTTTCCTTATAATGTATAAGGATTTCTAGTCCTATGTGTAGGAACATAGGGGGAGATTTCACAAGTTTCTGAGGTAAAACTGTTCTAGTTGCCTATGGCGACCAATCAGAGCTCAGCTTTCATTTTCCCACAGCTGTTTATAAAATTAAAGCTGAGCTCTGATTGGTTTCCATGGGAAACCAGAACAGTTTTGCTTCAGAAACTTTATGATAAATCTCCCCCACGGTGTGCAGGGCCGGGGTGATACCTGAAAGTATCCGTAGCCCCCCAGAGGTCTCCATACGTGACGTCTCTCCCGGCTAACGCTTCGCTGTAACAAGCCTCAGCTATTTGGGACTCATTAGAATAATGCCTAACGAAGATGTGTAATGCGTCTGTCTCGTCCTAATTAAGATCATGTCATTTTATCACCCGACCTGCTTCCAGGAGAGACGCCAGGGATTGTTTCCATTTATGACTGTAGGGATTGTTTCCATTTATGACTGTAGTGTCCCCGGAGGGAGATGACACCTGTCATGGCGGAGCGTGAACGCCGCAGACATCCATGGAGACTACTCTCTACATTTGCTCGCCCCTTAGGGCCCCAGTCACCTGGCGTAGAGTGGTTTTTGGCTGCAATACCAGCTGTGGCCTGTAGACCAGAGTGGCGCACTTGCCGGAAACAAAAAGCGCACCCCCCCATCTTGTTTTCCTAGAAAACCCATATAAATGACAGCAAATGTTTTCCGCCTTCCATTAATGCAGATTGTAGCTGAGATTATCGTGTATATTACTGGGGGATGAAGCGACAGCTGCCGACTGAACGGCTTTTAGCTTTATCTTATGTCTGGGGGCAGCATTAGTCAATTCATTCGCCGGCCAATAACATCCCATGTAACGAGACTTTGGAATATTCCGGGTTTTGCCGTGTTTTCCTGGATTCCCTGGAGGCTCGGAGCGTCTCCTCTCCCTGAGGCGTCTTAGGCGACGGCGCTGCGGGCTCTTCTGTCAGGACGATGGCGTCTCTAGCTGTGAATCCAAGGCTCCTTGTAGAGACTCGAGGACTTGTTGACATTCGCCTGAGCGCTCCTTATACTAAGAGCCTTCAGTGTAGAGGACCCTGGGGCTGAGGTGATGGCGTCATCTTCACTTACCTCGTATGTTATTAGCAGATCCTCCAAGAAAATATCATTACTGGAGGCTTCCCCTCCGCCAGACGGGACTCTGCTATAGAAAGGGGTTTTCTGAGAATCTCTGAGGACTCCCTGCCCCGAATACTAGTAAGGACTATATAAAAATGGCGGAGATTTATCACAAGTGTCTGAGGTAGAATTGTTCCACCAATCAGAGCTCAGCTTTAATCTTCCCACAGCTGTTTGTAAAATGAAAGCTGAGCTCTGATTGGTTTCTATGGGCAACTAGAACAATTTTACCTCAGACACTTCATCAACGCTCCCAATTGTAGGTGTCTGCAGTCACAATATCCCCTGCGGTCAGTGGGTCCTGGTGACGTGATACGAGGGACATCACCGTGGCCCGATGAAGCCACTGATTGAACACACAATGGCCAAGTCACTCTGACTGGGAGCCGGAATTTGCGCGAATCCACCTCAAATTAAGTGTGATACCAAGGGACACTTACTCATACATCCGGGCACCTTAGCTGCGTGAATCTTTGTTATCCACAGTCTCCTTCCTTCTAAATTCAACTTTGTAAATTATGCTAATGAGTCTGGTTCTGCAGGTTGTTACCAGAGCCCTTTCCACCCCTTTGCATGCTGTACTCTCACACAGTCAGAGGGAGAAGAGCTTCTGCACAGTATAACAGCCTGTGAATCTGCAGCACGGAGGGGCTCTTTTAACACACCCATAGCCTTTCTAGAATAACTTTTCATAGTTGATTTTAGAAGGGAGGAGACCATGGATGACAAATATAAGAAGATTCGACAGTCACGGCACCTGGATCTATGAGTAATGTCCCTGGTTTATGGGAGATTTTCTTTTAAATAGGACGTAATTTAACAACCTCTCTGCACAACTGCGACCCAGGATGCATCTTGTTACCCCAGGATGATGATCGGGTCACAATGGTGCCCTTATTATCCACCGAGGAGTGGCAGCACCTCCCAAAACTGTCCTAAGTACTACTTAGTCATGTAGCCCTAAAAAAATCAATGGCCGCAAGCTCTCCCCCTGGTGATTGTAGTGGGTCCCAGTGGGTG
The DNA here is from genome assembly GCA_019512145.1 of Engystomops pustulosus. NCBI lineage: Eukaryota > Metazoa > Chordata > Amphibia > Anura > Leptodactylidae > Engystomops > Engystomops pustulosus. Next base: position 20,135 of record WNYA01000860.1, read on the forward strand.
CCCCCCCGCCCCTCGGGTCAGTTCTCCCCTATCCACCACCATCTCCATAGATGATTTATAGGTTCTGGTTAGTGACTGGGGCCTGAAATCCTCCTGACAGGTCCATCTAAACTCAATCAGACCTGCTGATTGTTCCCCTTTGGAATATGATGATGATATAAACCTGATACATTGTGGATTTTTAGTTCCCTCATTGGAGATTTCGCTGCCGTCCCAATATTTCTCTCCATTGCGGCGATTCTAGTGATTTTGTATTATGCTCGGTGATCAATGCTTTCATTTTAATCTCCATTAACTCTATGAATGCTTCTCGTTTTCTCTGTGTACCTGTAGATTTATTGCTCCGTCAGTTTTGCGTCGAAGTAAAGAATTGTGGAGACTCGTTTCCTCCTAATGTGATATCGATAGCGCGGCAGATGCTCCGGCGCGGTGGCGGATGCCGCGTATTTTACACATTGATTGTTACTTACCTGCTGATTTTCTCTCTTTTTATTCTTTTTAGAGCACTATAACTATTTTGGAATAGATGAGAAATTGGGACCAGTCGCTGTGAGTCTGAAAAGGGACAAACTGGATGAAAGCAAAGAGCATGGTCCACAGTACCAGTACCGGATCATCCTCAGGACCAGCGAGGTGAGATGGGAAGGGGTTTAGACCTCCTTTACAGGACTGTAGGGGGGACTGTGATGTGGCTGCACAATTTGCGGGCACATCACGGCCATCATTGAGATCTATGGCACCTGGTCGCGTGTCATCCTATATTTGGAGAGATTTGCAGTGCGGCTCCCGGTCTTTCCAGCACTCGCTCCCTTCTCCACCCGGCCCTGTGCTTGCGAGGGATCTGGTCCAGGCGAACACATGGTTGTGTGAATATAGCCTAAGGCTGCGTTCATACAGCTGTGGGGACATATATTCAGCTGCAAACTTGCGCCCCATAGATGGACCCTTCTGTGCACAGGGAAAAGATAGAGCATGCTCTTTCCCCATATGTACGGCTGGGCAGCACCATTTCCTCTTTCCTCTCAGGCTACACCTGGGCGAGCACATGTCCATGTGCATGTAGCCTTAGGGCTCATTCCTGCACACAGGGAACCTATATGCGACCGAAACCAGACTCATATCATTCCCCATTGACGTCTGTGGCACCTGGTCACGGTTGCCATTATGTTGACCATGCACGGTGAGATATAGGACATGTCCTATACTCCGCCGTATTATGGCACCGGCCCTGCACTGCTCTATGGAGAGAGGACGGGTGAGCAGCGCTCATTCCTCCTCCTCTTCAGTGTGGTGACGCGTGCATGTACCCTTAGGCCTCATTCGCACGGCCGTATGGGGGACCTATAAACGTTGCATATACGTCCCCCATAGGCCGCAATGGGCGCACGGTGCTGTACGGAAGCGGTAAGGTGCAGCACATGTGCGGCACCGTTCTGTAGCCGTGAAAAGATAGGACATGTCCTATCCTTTCTCGGCATATGGTGCCATGCACAATGTATTGCTATGGAGAGGGGCTGCGGTGAGCGGTACTCACCCCATCCTCCTCTCCCGGGCGCCGCCTTGCTACGGTATGGCTGGCAACAGCACTGTGAATATAGCCTAAGTCTGTATCAGCAGAGATGTTAGTGCACGGTGTTGTATGGATATATTCACTGTACTGTCATCTCTTATGTAGATCATGTTCACCAAACCAATCCCCAGACTGCATCATCCTCCATCTCAGCCTGTAATGCAGTTAGTAAAAATCAATGTAATTCCGCGCTGTTATGGCCTGAGGTTCAGTTTCCACTGTGAGATTTAGCATCTCTCTCTGACTTCTCTCTTACAGCTTGTAACCCTGAGAGGGATGATCCACGAGGATGCGGTGCCATCTACTGCAAAGCATGGAACGGTACGGGGACTACCCCTTAAGGACGTCCTTGAGGCTGTCATCCCCGAGCTGAATATCCACTGCCTGCGGCTCTCCATGAATTCCTCAAAAGTCACGGAGCAGCTCCTCAAGCTGGATGAACAAGGGGTGAGATGTCCATGTCCTGTGACCATATAACATGTAAAAGAACCAGATAAAGGGGAGTTTTCTTGATCGATAATATTAGGGCGTAGCGTTGGTGTTTGATCCTAGTAAAGGGCTCGGAAAATAGATCAGACTGTAATTTTCCGTCCTCGTTGCTGAGATTTTATGGTATGACCTAATTAGGATAATGGAATGATTTCACTCAATTAGGCGGCTTTGATGCTGAGTGCGATGTATAAAAGAGATCTAATGATAACAATACACCACAGGTCCCTACGGCATATGGGGCATAAGTTAACATTGTCATGATCTTCCAGCTTCTGCATATTGATGGTCTATCCATAGATCCGCTCTATGTATTTGAATGGTAGCTGAGCTATTATTACCCTACCCAGTCACTATACACAGAGAGGATGGTTCTGCACCCCAACATTGACATTCATAAGTCTTGATGGGGTGTATGAGAAGAGGTTACCCTGATGAGACTACATATCTATTGTGGCATAGCTGATAGAAAAGATGAAAAGCTGCTGCATAACAAGGACAACACTAATAATTAATCAGCACAAATAAAAACCAGGCTATGTCTTATTTATGTAGTTACAGGAACACTAAACCCAGCAATAATTTATAGCGAGTAACCTGAAATGATCTTTCCAGATTTAGTTTTTAGTAATCAAAGTATCCAGGGAATAATCTGCTGCAGATCTGTTCATTTTACTGCAGAGGGGGTGAGACTCCTGCTCCAGCCAGTTCTTGTACACCTCGAGGCAGGACAACTGGGCGGTGGAGCAGGAACATGGCAGATCCCAATATGAGGGATTTATTTGAATTATAACAAAAGTCCTTTCTCTTTTTAGCTCTGCAGAAAACACAAGGTGGGGATCCTGTACTGTAAGGCGGGTCAGAGCTCGGAGGAGGAGATGTACAACAATGAAAGCGCAGGATCGGCCTTCGAGGAATTCTTGTCTTTACTAGGAGAGAAGGTCTGTCTAAGAGGCTTTGGCAAGTACGCAGCTCAGCTGGACACGAAAAGTGAGTAGTAACTGGAGCAGCACCAGAACATGTCCTGCACATACAGAATATGATGTGTATGTGATCACTGTGATCTGTAGGGTCATACAGATTAAATATTAGTATGATGTGACCAGCCTCTCGCATTCTTCCAGCTGACTCAACCGGGACCCACTCTCTGTATACCAACTACCAGGACTACGAGATCATGTTCCATGTATCAACATTGCTGCCGTACACCCCAAACAACCGGCAACAGGTAATTAGGGAGATTACACTCGATATAAGGAGGAATCAAGCCATGATTCATATGGAGTATACCAAGCCATGGCCTCAGGGGGAGCCTGTTATTGGATGTCAGATTTTGTAATGTGGTGGTGCTCTGATTCTGTGTAGGTACATGTATGGATATTGGAAGCTTTATTACAAGAGTTATGCTCTTCCTTGACTCCATATATGATCAGTCACAGCAGCTATGACTGTGTAGCACGGGACTTGCACTGCTACATGTTTGAGGCTGTACATTGTCTATGGTTATACTGATGGTGACAATTTCTCAAAGTCACATTCCCATACTGTAAAGCCATTACTGATTGTGGGGTCTAGCTGGTGGGTCTTCTGCTCATCTAAAGAACAAAGGGGCCACCAAGCAGGTGTAGGACTTTGTCTCCCTTATCTTAGTCTTCCTCATTTGTATGGCCTCCAAGTCTGGACCGTCTGGTTTCCTTCTCCCTAAGGCTACATTCACACTGACGTGTGCCCGCCGTACCGTAGCACGGTGGGCACACGGTGCGCCGGGGAGTCGAGGCTGCTCACCCCCACCCCTCTCCATAGAGAAACATGGGGCACATGTCCTATCTTTTCACGGGGTACGGTGCCGCACTTGTGCTGCACCGTACTGCTCCCGTAGAACGCTGTGTACCCGTTGCCGTCTATGGTGGACGTATATATGCCGTATATTCATCCCTTATTCGGCAATGTGAATGCAGCCTAAGGCTTCTTGTGTGCAGAAATAAGCTGCAAATGGGGGAAAGTTGCGGCACACTAGACAATAGAGACCATATACAATAGACCTCTATAGGGTCTGTGAGCTAGCTGCAGTTTGCACGGCCCCATATACGGTCGTGTGCATGAGGGCGCAGACCCAGACTTGGCCTCTTGGTGTCCAGCCATTCATAATGAAGTGTTGTATCTGAATAGTATACCTTCTCTTTTCAGCTTCTTCGGAAGAGACACATTGGGAATGATATAGTGACCATCATCTTCCAGGAGCCCGGAGCTTTGCCTTTTACTCCCCAGAATATTCGCTCGCACTTCCAGCACGTCTTCATCATTGTCCGGGCACATGAGCCGTGCACGGAGAACGTCTGCTACAGGTGGCTGCATATTCTACATCCCTCTGCCTTCCTGGTTATATTGTTGCTCCCATGCTAATTCTGTTTGATTCGTGTCTCACAGGGTGGCAGTGACCAGATCCAAAGACGTCCCTCCCTTCGGTCCTCCAATTCCTAATGGTGTTACATTCCGTAAATCCGATGTGTTTCGCGATTTTCTCCTGGCCAAAGTGATCAATGCCGAGAACGCGGCTCACAAGTCAGACAAGTTTCACACGATGGCAACTCGTACGAGACAGGAATACTTGAAGGACCTGGCAGAGAACTATGTGACCAATACCCCCATTGACACAACGGGTAAATTCAACCTGATCTCTCTGACTTCAAAGAAGAAGGAAAAGACCAGGGCGCGAATGGGTGCGGAGCTGCAGAGCTCCGGCGCCTTGTGCTGGAGAGTGATGGCTCAAGACTTTTCTCAGGCGGCAGAGACGGAGTGCGCATTGGGCATCTCCAACGAGTTTATGGTCCTGATTGAGACCACCACAAAGGAAGTGGTCTTTAACTGTTACTGTGCCGATGTCATTGGGTGGACCCCAGAGCCATTGTCCCTGAAGATCTTTTATGGCCGAGGTGATCATATATTAATACGGGCAATTGACGGCAATGCAGAAGATATCCGGGAGATTGTGCAGAGGCTCAAGGTCAGTAAGTCTTCCCTAAGGCAGCAGTGTTGTGTAAATGCTGGGTTTGCTTTATTTGATGGATCATTAATTCATTGAAATGCAGTCGGAGCGTACGATAAATCAGACTCTATCACAGAGCTGTAACTTCCATCAATAAAGAAATCCATAATCTGAGTATGAAATAGAGGGTTCTTATAGACACAACCCAGCGTGTGGTGCCAGTCCAGGTCCAAACATCCTCTTCTAAGTCTGTAAATCAAGAAAATGTTCCATGTCTGAGTATCCTCTGCCCCAGTCATGTATAACCCTCTCCGCTACCATCTACTGAATCCTATGGATAAATCGGTCGCTATTAGGGGATCTTGGCTCTATGCTGCACTTTATGAAATGTGAATATATAAGCAAAGGTATTAAATGAATCTGTTCACGTTTATACTGTTTTTTATTCCTCCCTGAATTGGTGCCACTCTGTTCTCAGGCTGTGTCTGGAATTACAGCAGAGTTTAAGGGAATAACTATTTATGATAATGGGGTCTGACTGCAGGGACCCCAAGTAATACAGAGCACAGGGTCACATTCTAAGTAATGGGGGGAGCGGTGGCACAAGCGTCGATGCTACCGCTCTATTCAGTGCTGTGGGAAAGGACGGAAATTGCAGAGCACAGCGCTCCGCTATCCGGAACTCCTATAGACGGCAAATGAGTGGATACTTGGTTATAACCCTAGTGTTCAGTGGGAGTATGAACACTAGGACCACACTGATGAAAAGTACAGGGCTCCCGTCCACCCCAATGGGGCAGCTGTCTATTTAGATCTTGTGATCGGCGGAGGTCCCAGCTGTCATAATGGTATCCTGTATCCTGTGGATATGGGGTGATGCAAACTAAACTTGGGACAGCCAACTCAAAAGATGTCAGTAAAGGGGCACGTTTGTTATTCTGCCTACAGAAGACGGAATCGGGTTTTCATAATCTAGCAGATGCTGTAAAAGTTTGGCTCAGCTGTTTCATGGGATTGGAGGGGACTCCTTGTATCATATATCACTACAATGCTCGGAGTCCTGTACTCTGCACTGTTGTTTGTTCTGTAAAATCCAGGCCACTACAGGTCTGTGATTCACAGGCCGGCCATGGTCATCTGTTTGAGCCCCTTACAGCTAAGCGAATTGGAGAAGTTGATGCACATGTTCATCTCTTCCTTTAAAGGGAACTTGTCAGAGGGATTTGAGACACTAATCCATCCACAGGTCACTGTGGACCAGTGGTTTGGGGTCTCAAATTGTCCTGTATGTGTTTTCTCTCCAATTTACCCCGTTCCTGAGCTTGTTTGCGTTGTGGCAGGTGAAGCCGGCGTAGTCCACCCTGGTGCATGCGCAATGAAGCCGAGGTATTATCTCCGCTTCATTGAAGCAACACGCCAGCACCGAAATCTTTAGATATGAGTCCAATGTGGCACATCAGACCCACATCTGAAACCTCTAGGGGAGTTTAGATGTTTGATTTGTTACGTTGTGTCCCCAGACAATTGTCAATTCAGGTTGATTTGAGACCTTAAACCATAGGTCCATGCGGACAAGTAGTTGGTGTAGGGTCCCAAATTAACCTGAGCGGCTATTTGGTCTTGAATATCCTAAAAACGAGAAATCAAAATCCCCCCGCCCCCCTTCTAAATGTAAGATTGCAGAAGCATTTCTACTTGAGCGTTAACTCTCACGTCACACTGATACAGCTGAGCGACCCCTACGGGTATATTCACACATGACAGATGTGTTGCAGAAGTCTCTGCTTCCATCTGAATCGCAATACAGGCGAAGGCCCTGCAATAAATCTGCTGTATGTGAATATATCCTTAGGGGCGTTGTATTATAGGTATATTCCCCGGGGTACTTTTACCTCACATTATTCATGTCCTGTTCAGCAAGGACTATCCCAGATGTTACATTAGAGCAGAGACTGTAATAATAGATAATTCAGATTGCCCAGATTGATGGAGGAATAGCAGGCGCTCTAGATGCTCTGCAGTAATTTTTGGATTCTGTGCACAATCCATCAGTGACCCTCAAGGTTTTGGAATCTGTCAAATCCTCCCCTTGCTTGTCTGCAATTTCTGCTTTCATGAAAAGTGGGATTGTATGGATCTGTAATGTATATATTACATATGTGCTCTTCATAGCGCCCCCAACTGTCCAAATTCTGTGCTGAAGAACATTAATATACATTATTTATAGTTTAAAGAGAAACTTTCAGATAAACTATCTAAACACATCTTTTAAAAGTGCAGTATAACTATCCCTATATTGTTACTCTCCATGCCTGTAAAGTTCCACAATCCATTCATAAAGCTGACTCACCATCTATAGATACGCCATTCACACCATGTATACCATGTGTGTTACTGACACCCAGAAGAAAAATCTGCTCCCTCATTCCCCCCTTCCTCAAGAGTTCTCTTCATTCAGTCACACACAACACAGCCAGTATCTCGCTCAATCCTGAGGGAGGGACGCTGGAGGCACAGCGGAGCAGGAAGGACATGAATATGCTGGACTCGGCTCAGAGGGAAGGCGACAATCAGAATCTTGCAAAGGTGGTGAGACAACTTTATAAACGGACAGTGGAACTTTACCAGCATGGGCAGGAACAATATAGGGATAGTTGAAAGAAAGTTGAAAGATGTGTTTAGTGTGGGTTACTTTAACTCACCGGAGCCATTTAAAGGGACCTTCTGCAATTTTAATGGGGTGCAGCAATATGGAGCAATAGCAGCCCCTGCTGGTGCCAACGCTGCCCCTTTATTGCAGCACCTGGCACATCAACACCCGCATATGAGGTCAGAATAAAGTTTTTTTTTTGTCGTAATGTACAATACAGAATGAGACTTTCTATTTATGAATCCATTAGTATAAAAATATGATATGCAACATAAACCACAAAAGTAGGATCCACAGAAATGGAGGCACTAATAAAAGTGGCGTCACCGGGAGACCTCTACACCTCCTGGAGACTGTGGCATGGCATGGATAATAACTTTATAGATGGGCGCCCGCTTCATGCCATCCATATGCCCCACCAGGTTTTGGGACAAGGTTTATCCTCATGGGAACCCCTGTAATTATTTGCAATGGCTGGGACAAATCTAAAACCTCCTTATGATATCCAGACGCTTCACCCCTGACCTAAGTGATGTGTGTAACCCGTGTCGGGGTGGCGTGTGCCCGCGCTCTTTCTCTGTGTCTTATGCTTTACTGTATCTCTGGGTTTTGATGATTTGTGCTGCTTTCTATGTGCTCTCCGGGTCTGATACTTCTCTATGTACTAACAGCCTCGTCCTGTAACCGCTCTGTAACCCGACATGCGCTTCAGGTCTGTCTGTGCATGATGACGTCCTGTATGGAGGATTTATATGATTGTGACTTTTATGTTGTATATTATGTTTTTTCAAGGTAATGGATTGTAATAAAGATGAATAAAAATGAGTGTATTGTCTGTATGTGTTTTCTTGGCTCGGGGCTTTGGGGATCTGGTGGCGGGTACATTATTTACTGTATGTATCACACTACTGAAGGCTATATACATTTATATGATATAATGGTGTCCTGTACATTATATACTATGTATAGTGTAGTGTATAAGCTCCGGGGGGACTGGTTGTAGTGTATAATCTTAGTTATAAGACTAACTCCATGTGTCTCCTCATCAGATCATGACTACGGGATGCGAGACGGTGGACATGACCTTACGCCGGAACGGACTGGGCCAGTTGGGTTTTCACGTCAAGTATGACGGTACGGTGGCAGAAGTGGAGGACTACGGGTTCGCGTGGCAGGCCGGCCTGCGGCAGGGCAGTCGACTTGTCGAGATCTGTAAGGTCGCGGTGGTGACCCTGACCCACGACCAGATGATTGACCTCCTCCGCACGTCGGTCACCGTGAAGGTGGTGATTATACCCCCGCATGAGGACGGAGTCCCTCGAAGGTAGGAGGATTCTCTATGCTAAAAGTGTTGTCTTTCCATTCACCTTTTCGTCTAATATCTGCTAGTGTTTGATGTTATCAGCCAGTTTAGGGGAGAAAGTAGTGATCTCGAGGCATCTGTTAGTCCATCACCTTCTCTGTGATGAAAAGTTTTCAGTCCCCATCAAATAAAAATGGCCGGGCCCTTATTTGTGAGCTGTTATTTACAGTTCCTCTGTTATTCCTCCTGGAAACAATAGCTGCTCTTCCACATGGAACGTCCTGCATACATTTCTAATGTATGTCTGATACATATCCATGTACCCTACTTATACCTACAGTGGTCCTTGGTCCTAGTATACACCTGTATGGTGTCACCAGCACACGCAGGGGCATGCACCTCCGCACCATCAGGCACCATTGCAGGAGGTATCAGGAGACTCTGTGTGGACAGAGCCTTGCAGCAGTGTTGTATACAGCAAGAAGGAAATCTACCATCAAAATCAAACGGGGATAAACCAGGGATATTACTCCTAGATCCCGGCACCATGAATGCGGTATCTTCTTATATTTGTCACTTATGGCTTCTAGAATCAATTTTTAAAATTATGCTAATGTGCCAAAGGGCTCTGGAGGGTTTAACCAGAGCAGCTTTACTATGTGATTACATCAGGCAGAGGAAGGGGGAAGACAGCGTGATAGCCTGTGCAGCTAAAGCAGGGAGAGGCTCCGGTAACACCCCTCTGATTCACTAGTATAATTTTAAAAGTCGATTGAAGAAGGAAGGAGGCCGTGGATTAGCACAGTGACGCTGCCTGGATCTATGAGTATAACCCCTGGGTTAAAGCCCTGGGTCAGAAGACTGGATTCTCTCACGCTGTTTGTTTGCACATTACCAGTGTAAATACTGTGCTAATGTTCCGAAAGCTACTTGCTATGTACATAGAGGTTATCACTCCCCGGAGCACCGGGGGCGTCACAGGAACATGTGCAGCTGCTCTCTGCTAATGTATCTAGAGAAAGATATGAAGACAATCTTCCCTCCCCTTTCTGCAAAGCATCAGCGCCTCCTCTGTCCTCAGGTTGTATATTGTATTGCAGCTCAGCGCCTCCTCTGTCCTCAGGTTGTATATTGTATTGCAGCTCAGCGCCTCCTCTGTCCTCAGGTTGTACATTGTATTGCCACTCAGCGGCCCTCCTCTGGTCCTCAGGTTGTATTTGTATTGCAGCTCAGCGCCTTCCTCTGTCCTCAGGTTATGTATTGCGTCTTGCAGCGAGCGTCCTCCTTCCCTCAGGTTATGTATTGTATTGCAGCTCAGCGCCTCCTCTGTCCTCAGGTTATATATTGTATTGCAGCTCAGCGCCTCCTCTGTCCTCAGGTTGTACATTGTATTGCAGCTCAGCGCCTCCTCTGTCCTCAGGTTGTTAGTGTAGTTCAGCTCCGCGCCTCCTCTGTCCTCAGTTGTAGTATGTATTGCAGCTCAGCGCCTCCTCTGTCTGTCCTCAGGTTGTATATTGTATGCTCCGCTCAGCGCCTCCTCTGTCCTCAGTTATATATTGTATTGCGCTCAGCGCCTCCCCTGTCCTCAGCTTGTATATTGTATTGCAGCTTCACGCCTCCTCTTTCCCAGTTGTATATAGTGTATTGCAGCTCAGCGCCTCCTCTGTCCTCAGGTTATATAGCCATTCAAGTTGTCCTAGGCAAAAACAGTCCAAAATTCCATCACGCCTAGATTTTGCAGATAAGTGCATAACCATCCTTGTTTGCGTTCCAATACTTATACTTTACTAATAACTAATAATATTGATATATATGTCCTTTGAATTTGTTTGAAACCTGCAGATGAGAGGAAATTATGCTAATCTGGCGGAGTAAACCGCACCCGTTTATGCCTGCAGGACATGTTCCTTGCAACGTTCTCCATCCGCCGGGGGTTTGTGCTTCCCTTCCTGCCTGTACATGTGTAAGATAAGACCTCTCCACATTTTCATTCTTTTGTGTTTTTCTCTATACCACGAGAGGCCGAGTCCTATGACTCAGCTCTATGGAGCACAAGGATTCCGAAAACGCCTCGTCCTTCCCGCCTCCGTACCGGAGTAACACAGCCTGGCATGGAGCGGATCCGCCACCCCCACCATCATGGGGCCACCCTTCTCAGAAATGGTGAACCCCGAGCTATGCACTGTCACTGACCCGCCCCCACCAAACAGGGAGCGGGGGTGCCCGTCCGGAGCCCCAGCCCCTCACAACAACAGAAGGTAAGTTTGAGCCCTTGTGGTGGATGCAGCCTCTGATATGGTGATGGAAACCTCTCAGAACTGAGTGCCCAAACTACACCAAACCCACTTATTTAAATGCAAAGTGCCACAGGGCAATTAGAGCAGGAACATGTTGCTACCCATGTTTGTCACTGCTTTTATTGTATCTTGGTCCTGGGGACACCCATTACAGTGAAAGAAATAGGCAGAAATTCAGATTATCATTGTAAGCTTCCTATCAGGTCCCCTGAACAGGAAGAACTGTGGGGCCCATAGCAGGAGCTCCAATGAAAACGCAGCCTTGTCTGCACCTCCTCTTCTTCTCCTGTAGTCCGGCAGCTAAGGATTGTACTTCAAATAGCCCCTGATCACAAGCACATCCTGGGTGGCAGGACGCAGGAGGAGGTTTTGAGTCATGGCTGGGGTGATGTGATTGGTTCCCACAGTAGAGTGCATCAAGTGTCACCTTCGGCACCCATGCCATAGGTTCGCCACCACTGCTTTACATATTGTTTGTGTGACTACAGGCGGTCCCCTACCTTAGGCACCCGACTTACGACAACCCATAAATTCAAGACGGACCCCTCTGCCCACTGTGACCGCAAAAAATTGGTGGACAGCTCCGTCTATGGATGCTTTTAAAATAGTCCCACGATTGCAATAATCACTTAAAATTGTCCTGCAATGAAACTCCAATTGTCACTTGTAGCCAAAAACAAACACAATTGTCGGGAACAATACACATGAATAAAATACACGTTTCGACTATAACAAATACAAACATTCACTTAAGAACAAACCTCAGTCCCTATCTTGTATGTAACCCGGGACGTGCCTGTATTATCCCTGTAATGCTCTCCTGACTATGGGGGTCATAATGCTACAAGAGGGTCTCACTGCCAGACCTTCATATACTGTAGTCATTCATTTTAGATCATTATAGAGAGATTTTCTCACGTATTGTTTTACTAAGCTGCGTTTGTGTCATATTGACACTTCATCTAATTTGTCGGAGTCCAATGAGATCTTTACAAGGAGTAGAAATGGTCGTAACACAGGCTTCATCACCAATTATCACTTGGGTTATCCACCATTCTGTACCACTTGATTCGCTGGGGGCCTACTGCTACGAATCACATCCATAGTTAATGAGCGTCGGATCCCTGTCATCCTGCCGCTCCATTATACTTCGGGGAAAGTCAACAACGCTGAGGGTGGGGGGGTAAAAACAAAAAACGACTCTATCCCGCTCCCTCCGTCGTGCCCAGAGTATAAAAGAGGCTGGATGGCTGATTGTCCGATGCCTCCCATATATCCCCCCCCTGCCGCCCCCCCCCCCCCCCCCCGCCCCCTTTTTTTTGGATTCTCTATCAGCTCCCACGCTTGGTCTGGATACATAGCTTGCTCCAGCATTCGGATGTCCATATATGGCCGCAGATCGGTGCACCCTGCCCATTTTATGAGTGGATGTTGAATAGAGGTCCAAGTAGAATAGATCCCCATTGATCACCCCTTAAACTCTACAATCACTTCCAACAAAGTAAGGAATTTAATGACATTTGTTACAGTTAACCACGATCATGCAGATGTTTCTGTAGTTAGAGGTGCATATATATGTGATATATATATATATAAACAAAATGTTCTAACATTAACAGGTCTGCTATGGTGATATTTGTGTGGTGCCAGCACCAATGACCCGGTCCGTATAATAAATCATTAGGAAAAGGCGAACTTACCCAAGATTGTGGACAAGTTCAGGTGGTTTAGTTAGTTCTCATCGATCTCGTTTCTGCTGCTATATTTTATGATCTGTAACAAGACTCAGATGTAGACACTCACTGAATGAGGCCCATGATTGCAGGACAATCCCTGTAACTTTCTTTTTTTTCCTTCTTCGTTACCAGTGTTGTCCTTTAGGCCTGGTCAACACGTACCGCTAGTACGTCCGTATCATAATGCGATGCTAGCGCACAGGGGGAGGGTCCTCGTCCCGAACGCACATGTTTTCCAGGGAAACGCATGCGATTGTTAACCGATCGCATGGGTTCTCTGGAACTCTGACGTTTGGGGCCGAGGCCTCCCCTGTGCGCTAGCATCGCGTTATTGAACGGACGTCTAGCGGTACGTGTGACCGCGGCCTCAGGGTTAACCCTTCCTTACACGGCACATGACCGATCCGTCATGTGATTGCTTCGATAGCCAGGGATAGGTCCCCCTCTAATTCATCAGAACATAAGAAAAAAAAACACAATTTCTTTGCAAAAGTTTCCTTTAGGTAGCAAATCCAAAGGCACACAAAAGGGGGAACTTTGCGAGTGCTGCCCATAACTTTTTTGCGTATTTTCCTGCATCGTGACCTGCAATACACATATGGGCACCATATATGGGACCGCTGAGGCCATTCACCAGCACCATTAATTGGGTATAATTCATATGGATGTATGGCACCTTTTGTGATCAGTTTTTCGTCTGTACACGTTGTGCCTTTGATCCGTTATACCTGCATGGGATGAGGTTCAACGGCACCGATATGTGGCCCTAACCCTGGAGCATGTAACATGGATCACTCCTTACCTCTCTTGTGCCCCCGACGCACAATGTAAAGTTTACTCTTTCATCACAAATCATAAGCGAGGAAATATTCCTTACACCCCGATAGCTACTACGCCTTGAAAGCTGGCAACAGCGTGTGCCAGGGAGTCAGCTGGGGCAGGTGTGACTAGGAGGATGATGCCCCCGGCTTGGGACTTTCACCTGTGCTGGCAGTTCTCATGCCGTGTAATTTCATGCTTACAGGCCAGTAAGTTATCCGGAGACGCCGTATGCGCCACTCCCCGACACCCATCGACAAAGTGCAGCCTTACAGACACCCCTCCGGAGCTCTCTCACACCTACTCTACCGGATACAGCCGCTACAAGCCCACCCCGGACAGTGTAGTCCTCTGTACACTCACACCTCAATCTGTCATGTTAGTGATGAGCGGACCTGCAGCCGGTAGGATCATATAAACTCCTCACTGCACGGCTGGATTTATGTAAATATGTGAATGCATAGAGTCGTCATGCTATACATTAACATATCCAGTAAACGCTTGTCCCACCATTAAATATTAATTGTACGGACCATTAAGTTATTTTTTGATTTGCCAAAATGGAGAGCAATGGCAGTCACTACATGGTCTGGCACCACCTGTGTGGTCGATTTGTATATCACTGTGCACGTCCAACTAATTAAGGATGGGGACATACATGACAAGTCTTCCTCCCACCCATAGAATATCTTTTAATGTAGAGCAACCAATGGCATAGGTTTTTGCCCTGCTAGTCGGACAGGAGCACGGCATCTGTGATATTGTGGCAGTGTAGCTTAGAATGAGCCATTTAGGGGTGAAGGACAATTTCAAGAAATAATGAACGAGTGAATATAATTTATGGGGGGGGGCGAGAAAATTTATATTGTCGCTCAAGCCTTTTTGGTTTGCAGTTGATGGTTATAGTACGTTGCTATAGCTCCTACCTGCGTCTATTAGTAGTACAGTGACGCGAGTAGCACGTCCTAAAGTAATACGGCTGAATCAAGAAATGGATGATGATGTACATCAGTTAAAAAGGAAACCTCTTAATAATAAGTCGCTTAATGCTAGGCACAGGTGTCAATCACAAGTCTGCTGGCCAAATCCATCCTGTGGCCTTGTTTATCAGTCTCCCTGCCCTATACTCAACTAGTCAGGAGAGCAGGGCAGGGTACTCAGATACTCCCTTTCCCTGCTCCCCCAAGCTGCAGCTGTAATCTACACTCCTGTCTGCGATGCCTGATACACAACCGGCTTTGAATCAGCAGATGGGATGATTTCATCCACATTGCGTCTGCCAGCACTCAGAGCCGCTACAGCCGCTGCACAGTGGAGAAGAGAGTGTTTCTGCTTGGGGTACTGGGGAAAGGTGAGTTAATGTTTTTACACTGCAAAACTGCCATTGGAACATAAAATGGGAGCGGGTTTCTACCGACACGGGGCCATTATATTGAATGGGCAAGAGTAAACACTCTAATAAGGGTGACTTGCTGTGGCTGTACTATTGGTTTCTTAGAAGAACTATGACTATTGGGGGCACTGACACTACGACTCCTGTGGGGACAAATCAAACTATCTGCTACTATTTTTGGATACTATGATATTTGGCTACTCTTGTGAGCGCTGTGACTATTTGCTACTCTTTGAGCGCTGTGACTATTTGCTACTCTTTGTGAGTGCTGTGACTATTTGCTACTGTATGTGAGCGCTGTGACTATTTGCTACTCTTTGTGACGCTGTGACTATCTTGCTACTCCTTGTGAGCGCTGTGACTATTTGCTACTCTTTGTTAGCGCTGCTGGACTATTTGCTACTCTTTGTGAGCACTGTGACTATTTGCTACTCTTTGGAGCGCTGTGACTATTTGCTACTCTTTGTACGTGTGACTATTTGCTACCTTGCGAGTCCGCTGTGACTATTTGCTACTCTTTGGAGCGCTGTGACTATTTGACGTTCTTTGTGAGCGCTGTGACATTGTCGCCACGCATACTCACATGTTTGATGTGTCAACATATTTTCACTTGCCTCTAATGGCTATGTAATTGTAACAATGTTATAATGTAACGGCAAAACAGCTGGCAGTAATGAATGACATTCACCCAATATCCGTTGACACCTCTTGATCTCCATTGTCAGTAAACGCAAATTCTCCCGCACTTGTTAGGCCCATAAGATATTCCTCTTTGATCTTTATGTTACGAGTTTGGGACGGCCGCAGCCGCACCGCTCTGCAGCAGAATCTCATGGGCACAGGATGGGTCTAACCAGGAGCATGACGCAGACACACACAAGCCAGGTAGATGGTACGAGTTATGAGAGTATTCTCCTTATACCTATGCCTTGGTCAGAGATGACATTAACTTGCGTTGGTTTTCCTTCTTGTATCCATCCCCTTTGCTCATCTTCCACATGTCCTGCAGTTTTGCATCAGGCCATGAATTCACAGCAGAATATTGTATTTGCAGCACAGCTATGATACTTTAAGGAAGTGCAGTATAAGTCCTCATTACATCCCAATACTCGGTCGATGTGTTACCCGTATTGAATCTTAGAATGTGGTCAGAATTTTTAAATCTTGGATCAAGACATTACACTGGACTTTTTTATAAAACCATATCTTATTTTACCGTAGATAAGGTCTATAATTCTGCCAAAGCTGCACGTACCTTTAGGCCTTCTGTAAAAGAAGATTAGATGTGATGAAAGTGATTCTTTATCAGATCATGAGGGTAAGGTCCCTGTCTCATGTGAGTCGGCTTGTCTGGAGCATTGATGGGGGGTCTGGCTGCTTCCTGTAGGACGCGGCATTTACCACCAGTAGAGGAAGGAAACTTTACCAGCTGGAAGGTAAGAAGATGGAGATTATTAGGAGAATCGCCTTCTGTGGTCGTGTATGGTGGATGTGGATATGAATAAAGAACAAGACCAAAGGATTGCAAATTAGAAATCTTCTAAAAATATTCCATTCATTAAGAGGAATTATCCATGTCCCTTTATGGCATGTACCCTGTGTTTATATTATCTTATTACCTTCCCTGTGTGTATATATTATAGATATTATTCCCTTGTGTATTAATATAATATATTATTACCCTGTGTGTATTTATTATATATATTATTACCCTTGTGTGTATATATTATAATCATTATTACCGCCTGGTGTTGTATCATATTTCATATATAAGTATTATACCCCGTGTGTTATATATATATATATATAATTACCCTGTTATATTATTATATATTATTACCCTGTGTGGTATATATTATATATTATTAATTACCCTGTGTGTATATATTATATATATTACCTGTGTGTAAGTATGTATGTATATGCACTCACCGGCCACTTTATTAGGTACAACCTGTCCCCAACTGCTCGTTAACCACTTAATTTCTTAATCGCCAATCACATGGCGGCAACCATGTGCTTTAGGCATGTAGACATGGCAAGAACTCTCCTGCCGTTCTCCCTACGGCATCATATGGGGAATAAAGGTGATTTGTGGCTTGAACGTGGCATGTTGTTGGGTGGCCAGAAGGGCTGGTATGAGTATTTCAGAAACTACTGATCTAACTGGGATTTCACGCACAAACCATCTCTGGTTGTTTACAGAGAATGGTCCGAAAAAGAAAAAACTCCAGTTGAGCGGCAGTTCTGTGGGCGAAGAAAGCCTGTGTTGATGCCAGAGGTCAGACGGAGAATGGGCAACTGGTTCGAGCTGATAGAAGCAACAGTGAACTGCAACTCGCCAACCTTACAACCAAGGCGGCAGAAAGCTCTCTCTGAACGCACAGTAGTCCAACTTTGCAGGCAGATGGGGCTAAGCAGCAGAAAACACACCGGGTGCCACTCCTTTCAGCTAAGCACAGTAAACTGAGGCTTTACATTTGCACAAGCTCATAGATTATGAGACAGTAGAAAGTTGGAAAAATCGTTTCCTGTCCTGATAGTCGCGATTTCTGCTGCGACATTCGGATGGTGGGGTCAGATATTTGGCTGTCAACAACATGAAGCGCGATCCATCCTGCCTGTATCAGGGTCAGGCTGGTGGTGGTGGTGTCATGGTCCTCCTGCCTCCTTATCACGGGTCACTGGTGGTGGTGGTGTTCCATGGATCCATTCCTGCCTTGCTTCAGCGTGCTCAGGCTGTGGTGGTGTGTCCATGGTCCATCCTGCTTGTACAGCGGCTCAGGCTGATGGTGGTGGTGTCATGGATCCATCCTGCCTGCTATCATGCGGTCAGGCTGGTGCGTGTGGTGTCAGGATCCATCCTGCCTTGTATCAGCAATGGGTCAGTGCTGGTGGTGGTGGTGTGCATGGTCCATCCTGCCTTGTATCACGTGTCATGCTGGTGCTGGTGGTTCATGGATCCATCCTGCCTTGTATCAGCGGCTCAGGCTGGTGGTGCTGGGTGTCACTGGATCATCCTGCCTTGTATCAGCGGCTCACGGCTGGTGTGGCTGGTGTTCATGGATCCCATCCGCCCTGTATCAGCGCGGTCAGGCTGGTGCGGGTGGTGTCCGGGATCCTCCTGCCTTGGTACAGCGCTCAGGCTGGTGGTGAGCTTGGGTGTCATGGATCCATCCTGCCTTGTATCAGCGGCTCAGGCTGGTGGTGCTGGTGTCATGGATCCATCCTGCCTTGTATCAGCGGCTCAGGCTGGTGGTGGTGGTGTCATGGATCCATCCTGCCTTGTATCAGCGGCTCAGGCTGGTGGTGCTGGTGTCATGGTGTTGTTGCTGACCATGTCCATCCCTTTATGAGCACAATGTACCCTGTAACATCTGATGGCTACTTTCAGCAGGATAATGCGCCATGTCATAAAGCTGGAATCATCTCAGACTGGTTTCTTGAACATGACAATGAGGTCACTGGACACAAATGGCTCCACAGTCACCAGATCTCAATCCAATAGAGCATCTTTGGGATGTGGTGGAACGGGAGATTCGCATCATGGATGTGCAGCCGACAAATCTGCGGCAACTGTGTGATGCCATCATGTCAATATGGAGCAAAATCTCTGAGGAGCTTCCAGAACCTTGTTGTATCTATGCCACGAAGAATTGAGGCAGTTCTGAAGGCAAAAGGGGGTCCAACCCGTTACTAACATGGTGGACCTAATAAAGTGGCCGGTGAGTGTATATATCATTTTCTGAATTACCCAGAAGTTCAGGAGAATAGAAGAAATTGTGTAATATGTCTCACCCCTGAAAATCCCATGCCACCACTAGTGGTGCAGATTCTCCTCTCCTCACTATGTGCCGTGTATAGGAGACCTCTCGGCATGTGGTCCCCACTCACCCGGGAGAATAAGATGGAGAAGAGATGAGGGAAATCTGCTACAGAATCGAGAATACAAATGTATAACAGGCAGAAATAGCGTTACTCGTGTGCTGGTCTAGTGTTTGTTGGGTACAATTCAAAGTCATTCAGGACAGGTTATGGTATATTATATAGGGGGGGAGGAGATGAGATCCTGTATTATATAAGTTATGGTATATTATATAGGGGAGGAGATGTGATCCTGTATTATATAAGTTATGGTATATAGGGGGGGAGGAGATGAGATCCTGTATTATATAAGTTATGGTATATAGGGGAGGAGATGAGATCCTGTATTATATAAGTTATGGTATATT